>JAAGAY010142159.1:8337-34958 GCA_011801015.1 Ardeotis arabs
ACTTGCCCAACAGCTTCTCTCTCCCTTTTTAAAGGCTGATTGTTCTATTTTTTAGGCATTGTCTTTACCAGTTCCCATTGCAGGCTGGCTGGAGGAGGGCTGGCAGCATTGCTCTACAGCCGAGAAACCGCAACTCTGATAACAGCACCTCTGTGCCCCTGCAAGCCCGGCAGTACCTTATTTCACAGAGCTTCACTCAAGTAGAGCCCGAAACAGGATGTTGTTCGCCCTATCACTCTCAGCAAAGCTCACTCTCTGTCATACATTTACTGAAACACAGCATTTAAATTAACCCATACACCATCGAAGAGACATCTCTGTGATGGAGACCTTAATCTAAGCCCTAAGGAAACCTTTCTGCTGATCTCATAGGGTGCTGGGATTAAATCCACAGCACAGAACATAGCTTTTACTGCAGAAATAGCTCTGGGTTTCCATACAGTCCCTTTCCCTGCAGTGAGGCAGAGCCGTTGTGTAGGCACCAGCCATCTTGTCAGCACCGGCAGCCTCTACCGGCACTGGCACGGCCAGGAACGGCCCAGCAGCACCAGCTTATTCATTTGCAGTCAGAGCTCAGTTTAAGTTGGCCTGAATGACTTTCAGATTACTGTGCAGAGAAAAATAGGCTATTTTCTGATTTTTTAACAACAGCAGCTAGATAATTGAGCAGCAGTAACTCATAGTTTTGATTAATGTTCAAGGTCAGTAAAGTTTTAGCTCCTAGTGAGGCCCGTGGCAATCATGCAGTTGAAAAAGTGACTTGGGCTATCTTTGCGAGCACCTGTCTGAAGGAAGACAGAAGCCAAAAGGAGTCACATAATCTTTACGAACACTTTGACCATCCCATCCAGTACTGTGGAGCACTTGCCGCCTTGCCCAGAGGAGAAAGGCAAAGCAGAAAGCAACACCTCTCTCCTTCCCGTAAGAAATTAGAACAAAAGCTGGTTGCCATTTTTTATCATAAGGGCTCTAACCACCCTCAGACTGTGCTGTCTTTCCTTCCCCTGCCAGGGCATTCCCACCAGCAGTTTTAAAAGCAGGTATAAAGGACTGATGGATATTAAGTAATTTATCTGAAAGCAGGGTGGTGAGCAATTCTGTATGTTCCTGTGTATTTTTACGCAGGAAAAAAAATAATGAAAAATCCATTATTACACTACAGAACACATCAGAAAAAAAAATATCTGCTACCTCATCACCCATACACCTCATATCCATGCTGTGTTCTTGTGCGTACGCTCTTACATTGGCTGGCCTGCATACAAGCCATAGGTAACCCGGACAGTGTGCAGCCAGTGCCAGATCTTGGCTCTCCATGCCAGTCACTAACAAAATCCGTGAGGAGGGAAGGAAGGAGGCAGGGAGAGAGAAAGATTAAGGGGCAATGGCTACTAGAATTCAATGCCTTACATATCTGCATGCTTCCCAACTTTTTTCCTTCTTACTAAAACTACAGTCTACCTTCCATCTATCCTGCAGTCCTTCTGTACCAGGACAGGAAACTCAGGGTTTACACAAATGGAGAGGTTGCTGTAGAGCACACTGATCTGCTGTGCCATATGCAGAACAGCATTACATAAATATCTCATTTTAAGCTTCCACGCAGTTTTTAAGACTATTTCCATCTCTAATCACAGAAAATCCACAGAGAAGCTCAAAACTCCCAGTTCAGGGACTATTAGCACAGAAAAGTAATCATGGGTCCTCACTGCAGACTAACACAACTCAAAGGAACACCCTTGTAGCAGAATTTCTTAACAGCTCATAAGCAGATGACAAATTTACCACAGATGTGCAAGGAAGGAAGACTTAGCTGAAAAACATGCTGCCAATGTGCAGCAACTTCATCTTAATTCACATACTCATAGAAAAAGAAAACTTAACAGTTATTTAGCGGTCAATGAGTCAAAGGCAGGTAAATGACAGAAAGCAACAAAGTATTTTGCAAAGATAAAAGGATGTTGAGGCAAGTAGATTTGAGGATGGTAGCTGGTCATGTCCCCAACATGTTATAATAATAAACAACAGGTTATTTTAGAGGGATGGGTAATGCTAGCCCCCCTTAAGATCCACAAAAATTACAGACAGGAAAATGTTATGTATCAAAAAATGCAGGCTAGTAAGTATTTAAAAATAAAACATCAACTTAGGGGATCAAAAGTCAATCCTTGTCAAAACTTCAATGGCGAAATCTGAGGGTGAAAGAACAGAGAAGATTTCTAGGAAGGCTGCCAAAGAGGAATTCGTGAATGCCACAGACCAGGCTTTGACAACCATTCCTAGACTGGTTAGACCTCTCTTCATGACAACAAGGAAAGGCACTTCACGTTGTCAGGAGCAGAAGTTGTGCATATTAGACAGAGAGAAGAGAAGAGGGGAGAGAACATGTAGATTAAATATCTCAACACATCTGGAGGGCATTTGAGGCACATGAATACAAGTAAATATTGAGAGAATGTTAGATAGTAAAAATTATTTGAACACACATCTGACACGACTAAACATACATTCTTATCCTTCCCCTCCCAAGGCATAGATGCTGTCAGTCTTTACCATATTTCCATAGACTCTGTTTTGACTTCAAACTAAAGCTTACCTGATATTAAACATGTTACTTTCACAAACAAAGCATAACTGTGTATGTGTCTTCTGAATAACCAAGCGCCTTACTTTTAGCTCCACTTACAGTAGCTTAAATCAGCTTATCTACAGCCAGCAAGCTGTTCCATTTACACAACTTATCTTAATTTTAACTCACTAAGTGAACATTAGAGAATTGGATAAAATATGTAAATGGTACCATTTAAACCCCTAAAGTAATGCAAACACAAACATAATAGCTGAGGTATTTAAAAGTGACATTTACTTACAGAGAATAACTTTTAAATCCAATAACCATTTTGTTAGTTTTCTTGAAGTGGTAATCTACAGAAGAAATCTAAGAGATCTGACAATCATTCCCTTGGAAAACACATTGTTTCTTTTCTTTTAATAACATCTACATTATAGAGTTTTATTCTGATAACTTTAGAAAATCACTAAGAGGAGCATTTGCAATCAGTTAAGAATCACTCTGAAGGGCTTTTATTCCTTGAGGCCTCAATACACTGCTTTTACTCCCATATGCATGTAATTTTAAGCGTATTTCAATCTTGACGTAAGTGCAAGCAAAGTACCTGTTTAAATGTTGTTCCGTTCAGGGGCTTTCTTCAACAGGTGCTTAAATTTCTTCCTGAAGTAAGGCCATACAGCAAGATGCATGCTATCCATTTTTCTTCCCCTATCCTTAGCTATCGGTCTTGGAATGTCTTACCCAGAACCAGGTGAAAGGTAAATTTTTAAAAAATGTTTATTTGCTTGGAATGTCAAACTTCTTTAAATATAATTAATTTATGAGCTTGTTGTGTTTTATTTCAGGGAATATTTGATGTTCAAAATTCCAATGCCTCTCTAAATTTCAAAGCATGCAAGGGTGAACCATACTGTTTTGAGTTGGACAGTTACACACCAACATGGTGAAGGTTAAAAAAACAATAATAAAGTCTTACATCTTACATCTCGACAACAGAAATTGCTTGAGGTTCTTCTGTACAGCAACGGTGTCCATTTGTGGACATGTATACAAAGTTTCCTCTGGGCAGCATTTATGCCTGGAAAATTTGACCCTTTAAGTCAACAAAAAGTTCTTCATTATTAGTTATGAAATCAGTGCTCAACGTAAGCCTGAATGATTTTGAAGATAAACAGGCAAGTTACCATTCATTTTACTTCTAAATTATCCCAAGGATTGTCACCACAAAAGAGATTTGATTGAAATTAAAAGTGTGGCAGGACATATAGTGAGAGCTAGAGGGGAATTCCCTCTAGAACTGGGGTTGAGCTTCCTTTATTTAATTTGAATCCTATTGACCATTGATTTCAAGTTTTTTCTCTACTGCATAATAAAAAGATTTCAGGCCCAGTTCTGTAAATTCTTACTTCTGGGTGAGCTCTTATGATTTCTGTTTTGTCAGTTCAAGCTTGGATGGAGCTACGCAGAGTGCATAAGTAAAGCACACCTGTAAGCCTTTGCAAGACTGGGTCCTACATGAATAAATCTGTTTTAAATCACAGAAATATCTCCTGTAAACAAGCCTTTGAAGGCTGAGCCCCACATATTTGCACCTGAAATAAAAAAAAAAAAAACCCAGATGTATTTGGAATACCATTTGGCAAAATTTCCATTAGGAGAGGTAAGCTCTGTTCTTACTGTGAAACGCAGTTTTTTACACGGTCTAATAATTTTGCTGGGCTGTTGGCAAAGCTTTTTAAGCTCTGCAAGATTCTCTCACCTCACCAGCTTAATGCAACGTTTAGAGAGACCTTGACAAATGCAGAACCTTTAAAATATTTAAGCTAATGCTGGCTCCAGGCAAACCTTGTTAAATTACCACAGAAATGCTTAATGAGAAATTAAGTCCATTTGGGTTACAAAGCATTAATGAGAATATTCATATGCAAGAACATTCAGCTTTACAAATATGACCCAAATTTTGGTTCACTTTCCAGTTGTTAGCATATTTCTCAGCAAAGAGGGAGTGTGCATTTTCCTACTTAAAAAACTTAAAAGTATTTAATGTATTTTTCTTCCCTTGCATTCAACAACAAAAATTATCTGAGTCAAGTCCATATGTCAAAGGGTAGATAACTGGGGAATATTGAACAAATCTTTTTTAATTCACTTTTCCCAGAAAGCTCATGTTTTCAAAGAGATTCATTTATTTCAAATGAAATTTTAATCTAAATCATAATACTTCCTTTTAACAGAAAAAGTTTCATTACTGATGGACTGCTGTGTTTAGTATTCTCGCAATTGCATCTAGGAAAGTAAGAAACCTGGCCTACAACCTGTTTGCAGTGAAATGCAAAACTACAACTCAGCTATGTTTGATCACAATGGAAATAGGAGAGGTTCCAGATGACCAAAGAGCCAAAAAGAGTCTTAGTTAAATCACTAAGTCCAAGCCAGGGCCCCATTTTTTTTGCTGACAGTAGGAGCCCATATGTGATTGCCAAAACAGCCTAGAGTTAAGTGCCTACAGCTCAGCTACTGGGCTGGAGGGGGCTGTGTCCCCAGCTGGTTGATGGGGCCGGGAAGCCTGCACCTCCTCCATGGAGAGTTTGCAGAGCTCCCTGAAGCTGTTCTGAACTTAACTCCCCTCAGGGGCCCAATTCATTCCTGATACTCACAATATACCTACCATGTGCTGATATCATCTAAGCTCAGCACAAAGCACAGCACAGTCTTTGAAAGCCTGGCTGCAGGAGGGATCTATTAATAGCATTGTCACTCTGTGCTCATAAAACGGTAGAGGTCAGGCTCTTTGCCAAGGAGACCGACATATCTTGTCTCCCAAAGGAGTGCTCCAGCTGTCTGTTACCACGCTGCCACGAGGCAGAAAAGAAAATGAGATTCAGACAGTGAACATACAACAAAAACCCAAGTCTATGGCTAGAGAATTACCCAGAGAGACGCAGAGATCCCAGTCCTGCTTTCTGCACCAGGAATTGCTCGCTGTGCCCTAAGGAATCATTAGACAAAATGCATAACGATGTCCCTGCTCCTTGCAGGGGGGTTGGACTAGACGATCTTTAAAGATCCCTTCCAACTCAAACTGTTCTGTGATTCATAAGCAACACCATGAAGAAAATAATAATTTTTTTTTCCTCATTTTCTTTATTTCTCCTGACTCTTACATTGGAGGGCCCAGCTCAAAATTCAGAGCTCTGCAAATCTGCACTGGAGGCTGAATAGGCATAATTTTCCCACACAAATAAACCCTTTGCAGCAAATCTCTTCCCTTACCATCTCCCCTGTCATCGTAAGCATGCACTCACAACAGCACATTTCACAGTAGTTTTCAACTACAGCTAAAGCAACAGAGACCAATTCTTCCCCTGTGTATCTGCACATATCGAACTATTTGCAGTTCAGTTAGTGAAAAACTGTTAAGTACGTGTCATTTGTTGCTTTGACCATGCCAAGAATAAAATGCTACATTTCCTCCCTCCTCTTAGAAAGCTGCTTTGAATTCCATAGGTGTAAGCACAAGCTATTTAGCCATCCTGCTAATCTTAGTATGCCAGGTACATCAGACAAAATGCAGATCCATCCACATCTGTGGATTCAGATGTTTAAAACACACTCATCACCATGCAACTTAACAGCTACCTTTTCCAACACGCCTCTGCCAAAGGAGTACATGAAACGTAGTCACTACAATAGAATCTATATTATTTTTCTTATTAAAATATTTCTGCTTAGAGACAAGGTGATAAATAGCCCTCTGCAATTTGCTAGGTAACAGAAAAGATTGTTTAATCTTCACAGATCCCTTTGTGGAGAGCTTGATGATTCTTTTGCATTTATATATTGCTTTGTACACATGCATATCAAAGGGCTTTGTTAGTATCCAAGGACCACACAGCAGTTTCACCAAACCATGCAATACCTTTACCTCACTGGGCTGTATAGTCCTAGAGACAAGCAGAAACCAAGATATCAGAAGACTTTCGCCTGGGTAAATCAGAAATACAAATTTTTGTGAGACCAGAATAATGTTTGAGATCCGAAATTCCAAAGTCAGGGAAGACTTGGTAAGCTTTACAATCTTCAAGTTATAAACCAACATCAAAAAATGTACTTCAAATGCATCTCTGAAACAAAGTGAAGGCATGTAATTAATTAAAAGTAGAAATATAGAAAAGACATTGCTTAAATATTGCAGAAAACTTGAAGAATATCAATGCATCTACTTAAATATTGAGTAGCATTACATATTCCTCCAAGTTGCATGTGCACAATTTAAAGAGTTAGACTTTTGACATTATTCCAAGCTGAGTAATTCACTCATCTCTCCTGAGTTCACTTTTCTTAGAAAATACTGTCTGCAGTTCTGGGAAAAGACTATTTATAAAATACAGTCAAGGCATTGAGATGTCTAGGCAAAGCTGGGATGACTTAAATTAAGATTGTACAGCACCCTCCACACTAAAGAACTTTTATACACTCTCCAGCCTATGTAAAAAACCCTTCAAACACCAGCAGAGTTAAATCCCCTCTGATGTAGAGTAAAATCCCTGTTTATCAACTCAAATCAACATTGTCTAATTGTTATATAAGTGAGAATGGATATTGAATTTAATTAAGCAAAATATTTACTTTTCTTGAAGCAGCACCCTTAAATAATGGTGATTTCATTTTTTTTTTTTCTCATTTGTAGAGAAAGCATAGACACAGCTTCCTAACACCAGTTGGGAACATGGTTCAATCCAGGTGAAAACTTAAGTGGGAAATGTCAGTTCCTGTGAAGTCAGCAGCGACAGAGGACCAGAGCTAAACAAAGCAGTATGTTTTAAACATACAGCAACAAATTACCCCAACACAAAGGTAATACCCAAGTAAGAAATGCTGTAGCTACAGCCAAAAATTTAAATACATAGGTAAGGAGGGGAAACAAACCATAGTAAAAAACAAACAGTAAAAGCCTGCCAGGGAAAAAACATCAGTTACAGAGTGTATCACAGAAAGGCAAGTAGAAAATGTACCACAAATAATCTTATCCTTCTACAACACTTAGCTGTATATCTGTCCAATTGTCCAAGGGTAGTCTGTTTGTTATAAAGAGATAACAAATAATGATTCATAAAAGAATTACTTCTCTGCATTGATCTTCACAAAAAGCCCCAAGATGACAAATCAACAAAACTGGTTTTAACTGGGAAGTACAAACGTAGGTCAGAGAAGGTAGAAAACAGGTTAAAGATCAGTAAGACTGTCAACAGCATTCCACTTGGTTTGCCTTTGTGAAATTCTCTGAAAGGTATTCAAGGAAGCATCTGGTTTACACAATGGGTCACCAGTGATTGTTTTTCCTGTTTTCTGCTTCTTGAGATTTCAACAGACTGTAGAAAGCAAACAAACTCCTTTTCTTTCTTCAAAAGTGAGGGGAACCAAGGAGGAGCAAGAAAACCCCACCCAGCTTGGGAACTGCCTAACAAATTCCTGGTGGTGCTTGGGAACAGACTATGACACAGCAGCTTGTGCCCACATCATCCTTCGTATTTGCGGCTAACCAGGTAAGAAATAGCATGTAGCTTCAAAGAGTTAAATAGAAACAGCAACACCAAACTGGCACATATTCCCAGAAAAACCTCAACTAAAACCAAATCTGTCAAAGTCTAAACAATAATATAAAGAACATCATGGTAGCATACCTATAGTTTAGCTTTGAAACTGCTTGAATTATTCACCAAATACCAAATGAAATATTTAAACAGCTTCAGTATTCAATAACTCATTCCTCCCAGCAACAGGATGCAAGAACCTCCTAGGGCTGCAAGGTCCACACCGGGGAGATTTTCAGACACCCACAAACCATGGGTGACACCGGATGGAGGTGGAACACTTGTCCTTCACTCCAGCCTCAACTGGGAGGCAGTAGGCAATCACTGCTCTTGGCTGTTGATTTTCCACCATCTTGCAGAGACTGGTCTCTGACTGGAAAATGGCTTGTCCCTGTCACAAATCACTGCTTGCACAGGTTATCACTCGACTTGGAGAACTACAAGCAGAACAACATTGTCCAGTGCTTTCTGCCTCCATGTTTGGACAGACCCCTGCCTCCAGGAGCACTTTTCTTTCACAGATGGGTTACTTCAGAACAAGGATGCAGGGGTACGGCATTTACATGGCTACTAGGCATCTGTCAGCTCCTGGCTGAGACCAAAAGCTAAGAGGCAATGAAGAGGAACCTGAATTTCAGGTGCACCCTCACCAGTGATTTGACTGTTTGCCCTGAAGTAGACTAGAAATGCTCAGCCAGGTTGAGGAGGAGACTCCCATCCTCCCCCAGCTTTTACCTAAAACTCATGATTCTCAATCAGGAGCTCATACAGTGGCTGTGCATAGCCATATGGACAGAATTCATGCATACCAAAAAGTCAAACATAATTGTCTGGGGTCAAGTATGTTGACGATGTTCGGGAACGTCTTCTGTTTACATTGCAAATGTTTTGTTTAATAGCACCACTGCAGAGACTGATAATGATGATCCATCTCTACAGGACTGTTTACTGATGTTCAGTGAGAATTAATGTGAAGCTGAGTGGCCGTAAAATAATACTTTCTCATTTTCACTTGCTCACCCAATTTGACTGTTAGTGATGCTAGCCTTCTTCATTCGTGTTTCTCACTTTTTTCTATAAACTAAAGAGCTCATAGTCTCACAACGGCAGCCCACTTGGTCCTCTCTTCATTACCATCTGTGCTAAAAGACAATTCTTCTATGATTGCCTCAGTCTCCATTCTATCCTGTACACTTCAACACTATTGAAAAGAAACCAAATACAGTAATGCGAAAGTTTAGAGACAATTCACTAGCGTAGAGACAGCAACAGGCTGAAACTGCTGACTGAAAAACACAAATGATGATCAATGGCTACAAACACCTCACCAGATACACAAATCCTTAGTTCAGATTGCTAGGTTATTCCTAACACAAAGGGAAAATGCAAGTGTTCTGTTGATGCATATGCACCAAAATATTACCAAGGTGAGCACTGGATTTCTTGGACAGTGATAACTAAGATCAATTTATTTGCTCCTAAGAGAAAAGGCCAGACCATATTTTCTTCTACTGCCAGCAACTTTTTCTTCATCAGTTTCAGATGGACAGGAATCTGGGTTCTGTGCTTGTTTTAAATGCCAAGTACCTTTTGCACTAAGCCTCCTCTGCTCTACCCTTAAAAAAATCAGTCAAATCAAATCTTTTTGAAAATTTGAGGACAGAAGAATCAAAGATTCCTTAGTTACAGGGATGATGCCACAACTCATTGTTATTTCAAGAGAAAAAAAAGTATTGAACAATTGTGCATTTATTTTTCTTTTTCTGCATATATTCACACAAATTCTTCAGCTGGATGCTTGCACGTTTTGTGGATTTTGTGGATGCAGAGGTGGGGTTCATTAAGCAGAGCATACATTTAGCAGAGCAGCAAGATAAAAATAATTCTTTCACCACTAACTTTGTCTGGAGATTGGATTTAGCAGAGTGAACTCGACAGATATTTTTTCTCATTTGAGTGTTATTTCAGTTTGTTCGTGTTCCAGAGTATGCACATTTAAAGATTTCCATTTTAATGTTAAAAACAATGTTTCCTACATTTAAAATTCTTTATTATAAAAATGTGATACCACATGCAAGATACAATAATTTCCGTGTCTCATATGCTGGGCAGAATATCCATACGTAATTATGACCTGGCTGTCCAGTTTTTAATCTTCTAAGTATTCCTGTGTGAGAACTCTTACTATGCTTCCATAATCTGTTGACATTTTTACTTGCATATTAATTGAGCAGTATTTCTCTCCATAAGGGGGATAAACAATCAAGACGATATAGTGCAAACTAAACTGCAGTCCTTAACATCAAGCTTGCCCATTAAATCCTTTTCTGAGCACATGCACAGTACTAACTTCGCAGCTAAGCTGTGAGGTGTCAGTGTTAAGCTCAAATTCTATTTAAAGAACAAACATACAAACACTGTTCTCCATATCTCAGACTCTTTTCTGTGCCTTTATGGGATAAGCTGAGTGTATGAGCCTCCTGAGGTAATCCCTCTTGGACAGCCGTTGTTCCCTTGCTCCCTCATCACCTCTCCTCTGAACCAAAACGCACAAGCTGCTGGGGCTACTCCTGAGATCCTAATAGGTAATGGCTCTTCTAATCCTGTCTGGCATGATGAGAAAGCAGTAAGGTTGGAAGTCAAAGGATCTGATCACAGACCCATTTAAGCCAGCTCCAACATCCGTTTAAAGCTATAGGGGACAGTATAAAGCCAACTGTAACAGTCGGTGTTAAAACCTTTAAAGCTTCCACTGCTGGCAGAAGGTGGAGGATTTTAGGCAGGGCTGCTGCCATTTGGAACAGGAGGTTATTTTTAGCTCCTAATGTAAAAAGAACAAAGAGTGGACAAAAGTGAGTGCAGGCAAAATTTAAATTGTAAATTGAGTTTTAGACCTAATTCCAGTTCTGAAACACACATTTCTTAGCAATGATAATCCCTGTGATCAACAGGATCTTTGCACAGGATAGATACTTTTGCTAGCCGTATCTGAGCAAGAAAATCTGGTCTTATTTATGATACAGCATTTTTTTTAACCTTGTTAATAGAGTTCAATATTAAATATGAGTATATTTTATGAAGGGAGCCTAGCTGTGATTCCTATGGCTCGTTTTGCTGAGCAGGTATTGTTTAAATCAATAGCAAGGGCATTCTTCATCTTCTACCTTCAGCCACCTTTGCTATGCTGTTTCACTTTCTAAAGGAGAAAGCAATTAAAAAAAACCCACCACACTGTTCCATTTTAACTCAGAATTTTTGAAAGGTAAGATTATCAAGAAAATGTTTTTATGATCAATCTTTGGTTTTGTTCACAAAACATGTATCATATACTTTTTCTATGCTTCAAAGACAAAGGAAGTAAGGGCTGAGTCCATTATTCAAGAAAGATAGAAGGAAAACAAAAGTACCAGACACTGGTGCTTGACAAACTCTAACATCACTCAGACCACTGCAGGAAAGAGCCTGGTTAGCATTATGACACAAATATATTGATTATTTTAGGTTAGTCAGGTGGAAAAGAGGCACACAAGTCTTAAACCATGCAGGCTCGATTCCTGCCTCTTGAGGGTTTTTACACCAGTGCAAACAAGGTAAAGAACTGAACTGCATTTACTGTGTAATCTATTAACAGCAACTGATCCACTCAAGCCCTGTTTTAGTTAAAATTGAAGTGCAATACTAAAAATCAACATTTCAGCATTATTTCAGTAGCACTTCTAGTCTAGTCATTGAGATTCAATAATTAAGAAAGTGTTCTCTTTCCATATTCCTTACAGTAAGAAATAAAGCAGCAAATAACCTTTTTCTGAATTCAACTATCTTATCTTTTCTGTACATAATCCTGCAAGGATCAATGATACCACACAGCTATGTCAGACTGAGGAAGACTGGCTGCAGACAGCATCCAACAACAGGCAGCAGCCTGCACAGAGCACTTGACATGCAAGACAAGCCTGTCCTGCCCATGTTTCAGAATCTTCAGCTGATAATGCTACTCAGATTTAACATTTTGCCAGTTTAGACAAAATCATTGTAGTGCAAACACTGTTCTGCTGTTACTGGCTCTGAAAGCCATTATGTGAACAAAAGAGACAAGGCAAGTGATGTTATTAGATAGCAATGACATTGAAACTCTACTGATTCCATGTTAGGTATAGACCTGTCTTGCTTAACTGGGACATTATGTACACACTTAACATCAGGGATGTACTTAAATAACGTGTAGAACCCATATCTTTTAAAGTGATCCAAGCAGCTTTCCATTTATATATTCACCGCCTTTTCAAATTAGTAATAACTAACACTCACCATTTTTTTTCTATTTCTCACAGGCTCCTGGACTGCACAGACATAGTATTTTTTCCAACATTTCACATGCTGCCAATTTTTCTCTTAGTTATTATACCTAGAGGATTCTCTCAAAAACCAAACTCCCTTAGCATTACCAGTCACCAGATCAAAATCATGCGGACTCATCCAGCACTTAGTGCAAAGTATTCAACTATCCCACCTCTGCCTCTCAAAAATGTCAGACACTAGGACAATATGGTGACTTGCACAGTGCAGCTCTATCATCCTCAACACAATATCCAGCGTCCCTGGCTCAACACTCACTATACCTCATGCTTTGGGAAGAAACCAGTAAGCCCTGGGCAGGATTTTACAATGCTATCCTGGTTTCATTTCTGAGGAACACTTAATAGCTTACTGCCAGGTAACGCTGTACCAGGCTTATAAAAGCAGTAGAGAGGACAGCAAGGCCTGCACCTCCCTGGCTGTCATTCAGCTAACTCCTTGTGGATTTTTGCCAGCACGTGAGAGCGAGAAAAAGGGCCAATAGGAAATATAAGAATGTTTTATTGACAGCACTTGACCAGTCCAAAGGCAGGCATGAATCAGTATCTCTCATTTATATTTGCCGCTGGCAAAAGACGACCAAGTATGCAAAATATTCAAGTGTCAAAAAAGACCAGGAGCCGTATTATAATAAAGAAAATAATTGCTTGATGTGTTCATCTTCAAATTCTAGGCTTTCTTAAGTTACCATTAACTTCCGACATTAACCACAGATAAAATTCGACTAAACAAATTCCCAAAACCATTTTATATAGACCCAAAGTTTTAAACCATACTACATTGCATTGGGATCAGCTTCATCCAACAGCTGATCAAACACACATGCTTCAAAGCAAGCACAGGCAAGGATCTAGCTAACTGGCACCATTTGCAAGCACCCTACTCCTTGTTTTCATCAGCAGGTTTGCAGAAGTGGAGAACAGATCATGAAAAGAAGTCTATGTGGAAATGAACTGCAGAAGGAAAAAACCTACCATGTTTTTCATTCCTTTTCAGCATCTTTTTCTTCCTATGCAACTAAAATACAAGACTCAGCTTATGAAAATTAAAAACAGAAATGAAGAAGGAATGAGAGACAGAAATTAAGTGTATCTTAAAAATTTGCCATTTGACCGATAATGATGGAAATGGTTATAATGCCCAGATGGTAGTTATGTTTTCAAATTATATCATAATTATTCAAATGCAAGTGACCTTGAAATGCATAAGTCTTAAGAACTGCTTGTACACCAGAAAGAACAGATTTTACACTGTTTGCAAGCTGAAAGTTGATTATGCTGAAACATTGCATACTGAGGAATAATGTGTTCTGATTCAGTAAGAACAAGCTGACTGGAAGCAAGGTGAAACACTAATTAAAATATGTGAAGCACCTGGAAATTAGGAAGTGAATTAAGTATACAGTGTCATTACTATCAATATATGAATATGTATCTCTTCATGAGCGAAAGAGCACGTAGGAAGAATGCAGCTAGTACTCTTTTATTCTCTAAACCCTTCAGCTTACATTTGAATTCTGTACTGATGTGTCTGATGTTCAAGTTTTTTTAGTAAGTTTCTCACAACTTTCTAAAAATACATTATTTCCTTCTGCATGCTTGAGAAGGGTAAATAAATTTACCTGCTTAAGGTAAATAAGTTATCATGTTGCAATCACTCTTAAAATTCATAGACCTTTAAAATATGCAATCTGATCTAACAGGGTTCAGCTGGTCCACATTCTCTCAACAGGTTTCAGTAAAGCTTCCCATACATTTTCTGCATGAAATAGATACACAGAAAGCCATATTAAGTCTGATAAAAAGGTAAATAAAAGAAGATTTGTCATGACTGTAATGGTTAAAAATGCAGATTCCATTCTTTCAACTTATCTCACTTGGACAGTGTGAGATATCCAATATAACAGAAAGTTATATTGAATGTCATCTTAACATACTGTTTATTCTGGCATGTCATGTGTGATCTAGGATAGTATGTCTATTGAAAACAATATTCAAAAGATTTCTGTTTGTTCCAAAGTTATTTGCAGGCACTGGTAAGTGTTCTGTATTTTATATGAAACAGAACAGTCTCTGCTTGTCAAACCACATTCTTGTTTGTTCTATAAAAACGCTTATCCTATCCCCAGCACTACCGTATCTGAATGCATTCTGATACTGTATTTAAAAAAAACAACCAAACAAACAAAAAACAACAACAACAACAACAAAACAAACCCTCACCATACTCTGTGGTTTATTCACTCACCACAAAGGGGAAAAACATGTGCAATACAGCATAGCAGTTTGGTGTGGAAGGAGACTGTGCTTACACTTCTCAAAGTGCGCTTGGAAATTAACTAAGCAAGGTTTGAGAACCCTGCTCTGCCTACAGACTAAAAGGTGATACCATGGCCCTTCATTTCAGTAGGTGCTCACTACAAAACTATGGGCTACGTTACCACACAGAACAACCTCCTGAAAAGATCATCTTACCCTGCACGTAGAAGGACTCATTACCTTTGAAGATCAGGGTTACTGATCCTGGTCTGCCTTCTAGATCTTTACAATGAAATCTTTTGAGTTTCTGAGCCTCCACAGAGCCCAGACCTTGAACTTGATTAGTACTTAGTAGAGCAAGAGTAGAGAGAATGCAGGTTAGCTTTCATGTGTTACTAGTAGCCTGTGACAGTGAAAAAAACCACACTAAGGTATTCAGTGTCAACTGGACCATTTGATGTACATCATCACACTGTGGCACTACCTAGGAACAACAGAAGTTTCTCAGCAATTGAAGTTATAAAAGACAGAGTACTCTCTGAACATAACAATACAGTTTCAAGGGCACATTGCATTGTGTCGCTAAAGACAGTTAAGCTTAGGACTATCTGCACAGTATAAAAAGCAATTGGTAAAAAAAAAACAACCAACCTATAAAAAAAAAAAAATCAGACAGTGTTGCCCTAGAATCCAGTTCCAAATCCTGTCCTGTCCTCCTCTGACACTTGAGTTGCATAAGCTAGTACTTGACTGCACCAAAGGAGGAAATTGCTTATTATATTACCCATTATACTTCTGTAACTACGTAGGAAAATAGGGATGCCATCTATAGATATGAAACATTGCATAATGACAGCCTACAAACATTTTATGTCAGCAGGGGAAAAAAAAAAGAAAAAAAAAACCAAAAACCAACCACAATGACAAAGAGTTTGTAAACAACCTAAATCAAACCTTTGCAGGGATAATAAGAACCATCCTCAAAGTCACCCTTCCAGGGGTAAAGCCAATTGTTCGTAATTTATAACTAGATCTAAAACATGTACCATAGAGGCAGGGAGAAGAGGAATATATGAAACATCACAAAATGAGCAGAGCTTGCCCCCCATTATCCCATCCCAACAAGCCACTGTACTGAGTGACAGTGCAGAACCTGCATTAACTATATGGAGCCTCGTGTACATTTACAGTGTTTCCATACGCACTGGATGTACACATGTTGCTCACCACACATATTTTTAGAGAAACCGTGAAATGTTCATCAGGACACTCCGCATAGAACGTCACAGAAATGCAGGGACATAAACACTTCCAAAATAGCCAACAATGCCACGTACATCGGCCGTCAGCGCTACATCTGTTCCAGCTACCTACACAGGAATTAACAATATGGACTTTTGGAGAGTAAGAAAACTGAGAGTAAGAATGCAGAGCAGGGCTGACTGACAGGGAGCAGACATTGCAATTAGCTGGAATTACTGGTCATCCTTGCAACTGTTTAATTTTTTATCAGTATCAAGAACTATTTTGAGACAGTGGCTACATAAGGGCACCACAGCACTAAACAGGCTAGCTGAAGGGCCAAAACCAAAAGTTAAGAGTGGGAGAAATGAGAAAGTCTACAAAAACCCAGCTGACTGAGAATGACAAAAAGAGAAAGGCAGAGATAACATGAACAGATATTTTAAAGACAGACAAAATAAATTCATTCATCACCCTCAAAACTCAAAATCCTTAAATGCATTGAATAGAAAAGGTTACACTAAAGAACTCAAATTAATCTAAAAGGCAGAGAGCACACGACTACCAGAAGGTGGTAAGCTACAAAAACAACTTAAAGAGAGATCGCACTGCAATAGAAAATCAGCTCAGGTGCAATGATACAAAAATGTAGGGTTTGGCAATTTTCAGCGATTTTCTAATTTTTTTTAGGCAAAAAGCCTCAAAACCTGTGAAAAATCTCAGACAAAATTTGGGATTGACAGTAAGGAGGCATAAGATGATGGTGTTTGGCTGTCTAGAATTCTCTATCACGTATCATGCAAACATAGCATAATGTTATTTTTTTCCTCTCAATCAAAACCTACAGCTTTTCATTTTCTACAATTCCATTCACCAGATGTACACATTGCAAATAAGATGTTAGAAAATTTTTGTGTTGTACCAGAAAAATATGATTGGGACAAAATTTTATGTAGCTATTCAGTATCTAAGTGAAAATAGCTTACCTATTTCAATATTAAGAATTTCAGATGTTTATTTTATGCAAACTCATCAAAAAGTAGAATATTGAACCTATAGTCCCTAAATCGAGGGTAAGGTACTTAACAGGTATCTCCATTTACAGTATAGACACACAGTTTATTGGAAAAGTCTAAGAAAGGGAAGGATAACTATTAAAAAAAAAATGTATACCAAATTTACATATGAGCTTCACAGCACAATCACATTTAAAAGATTCTTCACCTTACAGACTGGTATTTTTTTTATCACAGTCTCTGATACATACCATAAAAACTTCAAGGCCCAAGCCAGAGCAATCTGAACTTGAATTCAGTGTAATTATGTAGGGAGTCTGCAAAGATCACGTCACTGATTCCTTCACCTTTTCTCACGGTGACAGCTGCACTGTAGCGATTGAACTTCCCTTTTTGTGCAAGCTGCTGGGCAAACAAGGAGAGGCACAGAGACGACTAGAGGAGAATTGGTCATTGGAAGACTCACCAGATAGTTTAAGACAAACAGCTGTAAAGGAACTGAAAGACAATGGAAGTTTCACTCTCAGCTTCAGTTATGTACATAGTTCATAGTAAAAGTGACTAGTATGAACACTGAGTTAAAGTGATACAGGCTAGTGCAGTAATCCACATTAGAAGCTACCTTCTTTAGGATGCAATGAGAGGTTTTAAATGCCCAATGTTACAAGTAATTAATGGATTGAGATTCTAATACTAAAAATAACCAAGTAATACAAGACATGGCTGTAGAAAAATTCCTAAATCAACTTATGAATCCTATACAATTCTCATGGAGCATCCACAGTAGCTGGGAATGTAGGGACAAGGAGATTCCATCAGCCTTTCACGTTTCTTTGTTCACAAGACAGTTATGTGGGCCAGTGCACTGGCATTGTCATTCTGGCTCAAAACAAGGGTTTAGGGAGCAGACACACAAGATGGCCTAAAGAGCCATCATAATACATAGGATTAATTAAGCACCAGGAGGATGAATGGAATATTTTAACAGGCAGACTGCTGAAAAACAGACATCAGAGCCAAGTGTTCGTGACACGAAACTGTCCCATGGCACCTATTTGAGACAAGGATTCACAGCCAAAAACCTGTTTTAGATTCAGATGCAAAGCCATGGTCTTCAGTGTTGTGTTAGAAAAAAGAACACCTATAGGCAATTAAGTAAAGCAAATATCACATCTACAGGCAACATATTACAGAGTACTTTTACCTTCAGACACAGACATCTACTACTACAATATTCAGTACGCGTTTGAGTTTGGATAATATGTAAATAATGCATCCAGGAACACAGACAGCTAGGACTCAGCACACAGTGCTTGTCGCTGTTTTTGTAAGATAAAAGCAACACAATTCTCTATTAATAGAGCAATTTATTGTCCAGCCTGTATGATTTACCAGGATTGCAGAATTCAGGCGTTAGCAAATACTGACAGCGAAATATATGAACACTATTCTGAGGAAGTGGGTTTTTTATCTATAAGGACTAGGAAAATAGATGGCCCTGCTATAACAGCAAACAGTGCAAAGATGCTGGACATTAGCTGAGGAAGAATACTCTCACCTAAAATGATCAATAGGAATCCATTTCAGAACAGCTCTTAGAACAACTTAGAAAGAGACTTTCTGGAGACCTTTCCTAAGCAAAGAAAGTTTTCCTTTCCCACTTTGGAAAGGCAGGATTGGAAGATTCATTCATTTCTGCCTTTATTTAAATAATTGAGAGCCTGTTAACTAAAGTGGTTGTGGCAGTCTCCTGCCAGGGCTGAAAGACAGGGCAATAAGCTTAACATAGCTAATTACAGCAGCAACCATCCTAAATCCTCTCAGAATATGTTTCATGGAAATACCACTTTTCTGTGGAATAATTACCTCTAACATGCCCAATCCTATTCCTGACATGCATATTTTAATGCTCTGACATTTTAATGCCATCTGCCACCAAGAAGCTCAGCCTGCTGCACTGTCAGAATTCATTCCACACACCGTATTCCTACTCCACATCGTTTCACTCTTCCCCTGAATACAGAGGAATTGCTTCTCCAGTGCCCAGCGTTACGATTTACCCTTTGGCAGCATGCGTAGGAGACACTACCAAAAGCAAATGACAGCAATTTTCAGCCTTTTGTGGCTATGGTTTCTGTAAAGTGAAGAGAAATCAAAGCCCGTTGCTCTTGGAAGCACCAACTGCCTTTAGATCATGTCTTCTGAGGCATTTGTACGTGCAATAGAAATAACAAACAGTCCTGTTTCCTCCTCCTCCTGGACTTGTGGCAATGGAGGAAAAAACCTCCTCTAGTGTAATTTACCTCAAATCAGTGAAGGGGTAGGTACGATGAAATTATGAAGTGCCTTAAGTTAGATGGGATTAGTTGAGGCTTTTATCTTCACCTTCCAGTATCTTAAACATCAGCAACATTACCTTGCATATAAAAAAAAAAGCAAAGAGAAACAATATATCACAGAGAGACAAGTTTTTGTCTCAGACAACTTGCATAGTAGGAACATATTCTATTCCCCAAGCTGCCCCGATTTGGGGAGTTTAAACAGTGGGCTTTACATTTCAGATTAAATCAATAAAGCATTAATACTATTTAGGAAAGAATTACAGTCACTAAATCATACTTTTCGCTATGTTTGGGCATTTGAGCGGAGCTAGGACTATGCGCTGTACGCTAAGCATGTACAGGTAAAATGTGCAGAAACAAGGAGAAACAATACTTATGTCCCTGTGTGTGGTAAACAGTGATTTTAAAAACAATAGACTCAGTCCTGATTCCAGTCACGTCAGTTGTGAGATAGGAGTGGTTCCACAAAGATGAAAGATTACAAATAATTATTAATCACAAAGTTATTGAAAATAGAGGAGCAATTTCCAAAAATATCTTGCCAATACTACATCTAAGACAATAAGTAAAACTGTGCTACTGTCCTCTGTTCATTCTCCCTTATTGTTCCCCCATTTTCTAAGTTTAGTAACTGACAACATGTATTATCCATTCCCTATCAGGACTGGAAGATCATTGACACTGCTGTGTTAGTGCTCCCCTCCTTGCAGTCTGCCACTAATAACTTCTCTGACCTGAGATTTCTCACAAAGTCAGCAGAACTGTGCACTGTACAACTGGTTGCCAGGTGCTCATATATGAATATTTCATGATACCTTTTTGTTTAGTAGCAGCAACTCAAAAAAGCACAGATGGAATGATATTAAACCCAGAATAAATTAATATAGACAGACCACAAACTGTTTATTACATATAAAAGAATGCAAATAAACCATCTCTCTTTAGAGCTCCCTTTCATTTCTTTGTTAGACATCTTATTTAGACATCTTTCAAAAAAAATCTCACACTGCTCTTCAAAAATTATAACCAAGATAAACCAACAGAGCAGAGGAATCCATGTTCATCATCCAACGTACATCTAAATGGAGTCATTTGGAAGCTTTCTTCTTAATATAATTTCCTTAGGGCTAGTACTAAATTAATTACACAGAAAAATACCTCCCCTTAATGTTGATCATAAATTAAAAAATCAAAATGTAGGAAAAATAGATATACCCAATAAAGGATATTGGCTTAAAACACTTCTGTAATTCGCTTCAGAACTACTGAAGTACATCTCCGTAGACTTCACAGTACATTTTGTTCAAAAGACAACAATAACAACATGGAGCAGTCTTGTGGGAAAAGCTCTCAAACCTGTCCTGGGGGCTCAGCCTGCTCGGGTGGCTCTGGAACACCTCTGCACTGATGCAGGCAGCAGGGGGAACAAATAGGAGGAGCCAGAAGTCTGTGCAGTTACATGACTGGAGCACTGTGATGGATGGACACTGGCTCTTCAGGAAGGACAGGATGGGCAGGCCAGGAGGGAGACTTGCTGTGAGAGCGCAGCTGGAGTGCACCGAGCTCTGCCTGGTGATGGGTGTCACTGTATTAGGTATCCGCTATAGACCTCCTGATCATGAAGAAGGAGATAAGGCAGCCTTCAAACAACCAGAATAAGCCTTACGTTTATAGACTCTAGTCCTCATGGGGGACTTTAACCACCCCAATATCCGCTAGAAGGACAACACAGCAGCCCTCAAGTAATCTAGCAGACTTCTGGTGTGCATTAATGACAACTTCCCAACACAGATGATCAAGGAACCAACAACGAAAGGTACTCCACTGGACCTTGTACTTACAAACAACGAAGAACAGGCCAGGGACAGGAAAGTCAGAGGCAGCCTTAGCTGCAGTAACAATGAGATGATGGGCTTCAGGATCCTGAGAGGAGGTAGCAGGACAGAAAGCAGGACCACAGCCTTGGACTTCAGGAGAACAGACACCATTCTCTTCATAGACCTGTTTAAAAGAACCCAATGGGATATGGCTCTGGAGAGAAGAGGGGTCCAGGAAAGCTGGTTGATATTCAGGGATCACCTCCTCCAAGCTCAAGAAAGGTCCATCCTGACAAATAAGAAACCAAGCAAAGGCAGCAAGAGGCCTGCATGGATGAGTAAGGAGCTCCTAACTGAACTCAGATATCAAAAGAAACCCTACAAGAGGTGGAAGTACTAATTTCACTGTTAGTCTTCCAAGGCCTTATAAGTCTGAACTGCGGGACATTTTGATTGTTGATTGCTGCTTGGGGCCGCATCAGGACCTAAAGTCACCTGGTTCTTCAGAGACAAACAAAATCTTTATTTCTGTAAAACATATAGAAACAGAACAAAGTCTGTTATCTCAACACAAGCATGAGGATCTTTTTGAAAAAAAATTGTATGTATTTTCAAGGTCTGAAGTTGTATGTCATGAGGACACAGACAATAAAGCATAAAATGGTCACCCAACATCATGTAATTAATAACTTTGTTGTTTAATAATGAAGAGAAAAAAAATCATTTTACTCCTGTGGAAAGTGGCCTAAGTTTTATTCACACAAATGCACAGTTATTCCACTTTAAAAAAAAAAAATCTCTTCTTACTGTAGGCTGGCATAAAAAGTCAAGTCAGTGATTCTGTGGACTGATGATATAAATATTTAATATCTACAAAATAAGTCATAACAATACGTCTCCTATGTACTGCCCTCAAGAGAGATTTCCGTAGGATACATGAGAGGAGTTGACATGCTGTGACCGCTCTGCACAGGTTCTGGAGCGTCTATGCTACTCCAGTGAAATGATAATCACCCAGTCAAGATGTATGCTGCCTCTGAGACACTGATCATTATCAGCACAAAGATATGTCGGCTTTCTGTGATTAAATGATTTGTCAGTCTGATCCTAAAAACGACGTGTGCATCTACAGCTCTAGTAAAAGCATGTAACTCCAACACATTTGCTTCCACAGATGAAAAGTCTTAATAAAAGCAGTCATTATTTTTCTAATTTACTTCTGAACTCTTCCAAGACACCATCAGCTGAAGTGAGACACTTCTGTCTGAATACTGCTTTCCGAGTCTTTTGTTACAAGCCATGCTTAAGGTGAAAGAAGTTTGAGAAAAATAATTTCAGGCTTTCCCTGTTTATTTGGTCTGTGCGCTTGACAGCACTTCATAAAACCTTGTGTCACAGCTCCTTGTTTGAGGTGGATCAAATTTTCATCTTCCCGCAGTTCAACAGAAAAAGAGGAAAAGAAACATTTAAACCAGCTATGAGAGGCACAAAAATAACCTGGAGAGGAACTAAGGGCATGTATCTAAACACTCACTTTTTGAAACTCACTTTTGAGCACTATGCCTGTGACCTGCACACTGAACACCATTCTCTAAACACTGTTCAAAAAGCAACAAAGGTTAGTGTTCTGTAATACAGAATACTTGCCTCCTAGCACCAAAATATCTTTTAACTTGGAAATATTAAGCAAATAAGACCACATCTACTTTGAGCAATCTACGTATCACCTCTGCACGTCATAACGGTTCTTCACAGGTTCTGCCCAGAAATTCAACCACAGACAATTCAATCACAACTTTTCACTTAGTTATAGCTACACTAACTTGCCATTATTAATTTCTGAGAATCAAAAACCAGAAGAAAGAGTTTGATATCACATCTATAAAAGAGTACAAATAGCAGAAGATTGGCCTGCAGAAGCAACTTCTGCATGGTGTATTCAACACTTTGTCCCCATTAAGGCTATTTTTTATACAGAAGTGAAATAGTGATGGCTTCTATGCAATTTCTTTACCTGAAGTCAGGGCTTAATTCCCACCTGCTCTAACAACTCCTGGAGGCAGCTGGGAACATGCATAAGACAGAATGCCATGCAGTACCACAAATAAAAATCATGAACATCATGAAAATCATATCAATCATGGGCAAAATCATGAATAAGAAACTGCAAAATTATTCATTATAACTTTTGCTCCTTAACCACTGCTGAAGACATGCAAACTCTGATCAGACAGTTCAAAACATCAACAAATCTTCAGTTCTGGAACTGGGAATCAGAGAAGAAACTGAAAATCTTGCAAAGGTGGGGGAACTAGAACTGTTGCCCATAAAAGCAAAGATAAAATTTCCAAGAAACATGATTGTAATCCTGGCAACTGAAATTCTTAAAACCAGACTGAATGTAGCACAACCAGTACTGTAATAAACAACAGAGTAATGTTCCAGACCACTGAGGAGTTATTCTCCAACTCCAAATTACAGAAGTCAAGGGACAAGAGAAATATTCACATAATAGATACCTAGTTGTATCTAATCACTGAATCGAAGTTAAGCCAAAAAATAAAATTTGGGTTTATATTACTGAAATCAATTGTTCATTTGACAAAAATTAAAGACCACTAGCCCTTACTGTTGAGTTTAAACTTAGTGTCATGTCAACATACAGAGAGTCATCTCGACATAACAGTCCAGAATTGAAATATTAACCTGAATCATTGTCATCAAGTTTTACTTAGGTGTTCCTTAAAATTGTTTCAGATTATGTAAAATATGTATTTTGTACTTGCAATTGTCATTTTGTGAAGAATTAATTAGAAATATAAATTATACCTACTGCTGGTTTTCTTCCTCCCGGCACTTCTAATGCTAAAGTCTAACAATTTCTAAACATAAAACATTATTTCCTTTCATATTCCTCTTTGTCAGTTCTGTAGATTCAGGGATGATCAGCTCCGTGAAACCTGCCTGTATTTTGGCAATAGGCTGTATGACCTCAAAGGTAAGCAATACTCTCCCATATAACAATTGCTAAGTGACTGCAGGTGCCAAGAGAGTGCGGCTCCTACTCTTGAGAGTTTAAAAAGAAAAAGAAGTGCTGCAGGTAGCCCCCGTCTTGGAGGGCACTTCACCTACACAGCGGTAATTACGATCTAAATCCATAAAGTCCAAAAGCCAGTGCATGCTAGAAACCATCACACATGAATATGCTACTCCTGACTTGAGAAGCTCAGGAATCAGCCGTTGCTGAAGACAGCTTATCAGCCAGGCTTGATGCGACTGTACACACCTCCTGGCTAGGTGCTCACTGCTAGCAAAGACAGAGTGCTTAGCCAGAGTGAGCTCTGCTCTGACCCCGCACACTTGCAGTTAACTTTTGCTCTAACCTACCATGTTCCCCAAAGGAAGGTTTCCCAAAATCTGAGGACCTAAACAGGACTTCAAGTGACCTTCATTTCTCCAAAGTGGAGGCACCATCTCCAGTTTAAGAATCTCCCCCTCAAAAGGTACAATAATTTCGTCTAGTGATGCTTTGATCTTACACAAGTTAGCACTCATACACTTGAAACATCAATAAAAAACTCAAATGATTGCTTATCTGTTTTCCTCATCCAGCATTTTACAATGAAAAAAGGCCATTGCAAATTTGAAGATCCCATTCTTCTGAAATGCAGAAATGTATTTTGTCCAGTCATGGCTTGCTACTAGTGTTACATACAGTTATTTGGTACCATTTACTTTATTTTGCAGTGCTACCCCAAATAAAGAGTATGAATGTAAACTCTCTCTTTACACTGATTATACAAATATTGGTTGCAACTAGATAACCAACAACTTAAAATACAATTTTGATGGGTTATCTTGTTCATTCAGTTCAAATCACAGTGAGGGAAAGAAATCATAAATATCATCAAAAACATTTCCACAGAGAGAAGGAGAGAAAGAGGATAAAGTAGGTTTCCATGGTTACTTTGTTAACCATCTCCATTTTGCTGTTTACATAGTTGAAGAACTACAAGACAATATAAACAAGAAGAAATGAAATATTTATTAAGATCTACATTACACAAAGCTCCCACCATATGTCATGTCTGCTTCAACAGTTGACTGTCCAATGAAGCTCTAAAAGATGCACTGACATCTACTAGTTGCTGGTGCTATCAAGTGCACTATATAGGACAAACCCTTATTGATCATGCACACAGGAAGCCCTTGACTCAAGTTCATCTACTAATACTTCATCTGCAATTTATTTTCAGTAGAAGATGATCCCTTGCCTTGAGATCGATGATAAAATTGCAGTTGTCTCACTTATAAAGAAAAGCTCTTGCTTGGCTGTCAGCTAAAACTAACTGATCACCAAAGGCTGCTCTTAAGCTCTCTCAATTTCAACAGCTGCAGTTTTAATCATTTACTTCCAATGCAAAAGAAGTTCCTCTTCTCTTGAGTCATCACCCTGAATGAAAGGTTAATTCTGCATAACAGCACTTCTCAGAAAAAATGTCACCTAATTTAGGTCATTTTTATTTTGATTTCCTATAAACTTTGCTTTTAGCTAGGCTTCTTATTTTGGGTAGGGAGGAATGACAAGTAACTCTGTGATACCAGTAGCACTGGGAAGACTCCAGACTCACACTCAAAAGTGTAGAAGTTGTAAATGGAGTCCCCAGCATGAGAAAATCTGGAGGTATATTTTGGAGTCCTTGGTATTTGGATATTGCCTTCATTCAGTTAAGAGGCGGCACTTGTATGCATAGTCATCACACTGCAACGAAGCAAAAATAAACCCAAGGTACCTGACTCCAATACTGACAGCAGCCCTGCAGTACTGATTTCAGTACAAGGTGATAAGTGGAATCGTAGGATCATTTAGGTTGGAAGAGACCCTTAAGATCATAAAGTCCAACTACTAACCTAACACTGCCAAGTCCGCCATGAAACCATGTCCCTAAGTGACATGTCTACGTATCTTTTAAATACAGTACAGTCTTTTCAAATAGCATAGAGACAGACTTTTTTTAAACAGCAACATTTTTCCTGCTGTGTTCTAGCAAAAACTGTCCTGGAAACTGTTGTGCAGCTTGAACATGATCAGTCTGTCTACCATCCTGCAGGCAAACTTCTGCATTTCACTGTTGCTATGCATTTGCAAAAATTTCTATCAGTGAACACATTTATTATTCGTTTAGACAACCTGTGAATGCCGCAAGGGTCGGCTAATCTCTCCTCCACAACAGGATCAACTCTACTTAGGTTACTCTTGAATGAGATTTGCTCCTGAGTTGTTGCTACACTCTCAGAGCCCTAAAATGAGAAAATTTACCTAAGCAACTCATGGCCTGTTTTGGTTCCCTTTTTCCATCCATCCAGAAAAGATATTTTATATATATATATATATATTTTATATATATATATATATACACATAC
>JAAGAY010142159.1:34978-59573 GCA_011801015.1 Ardeotis arabs
CCACAGCATGTTACTGTACTATCTTATTTCCAACAGTAAGATAAATAGGAGTCTGCAGGTTTTGATGCCTCATTTTTTTCAAAAATATGAGTTCTACCCAATTATTTATTTGTGACCTTTAAGACGGAAATCTGCATGAGATTTTCATTCATATAGCCTAATTTCTTTAGGAGTTAGGGATGGAGTGTTTCCCCCTTAACTGTATTATCATAAACAACATACATTTGCAAAGATGTTAACTGACATAGTTTATACATGCTTTATTGATTTTACCTTAGTTGCTTAAAAAAAGAAAATAACTTTTTACTACAGTTCCCTATTTACATTTATACCCTGCCTAAGTAAATGCAATCAAGAACACATGCAGATTGCAAAAAATCACAGTATTTCCTTTTTTTTAACTCTAAATGTATATCTGTGATAGAACGATTCAAAATCCAATAGTTACATCCTGTCCTGTTTTATCATCTTTTCTTAGTGTTACGTAAAGAGCTTACACTAAATATCAACGTTGAGCTCTTATATAGCATTCGTAATCCATAGATCTCAAAGCATTTTACAAAGGATGATCGTTATCCTACTTTATCTATGAAAAGAAAAAAACATGGAGATCTTTGGGGTGAAATTTCAGTCTCACTGAAGTCCTGCAGTCCACAGTGAAGCTACGATTGCACTTTACATCGCAGTATGACCAGTCAGCCAGAACCGCATTCGTATCCACAGACAGATCCCAGAGCCTTCCATAATACCAGTCGCCTGTGATTTGCACTCAGTAACTCCACACACCACTTAGGCATCAATCCAGAGAAAATACAGCTTTCAATACAGTATCTTATTCAGCTCAACATTCACTAAAATGCTTCCCATCCCACACAGGCAGCACTTTTTAGCAGTGTACTCTACCTTCTCCTGGGTATCCTGCTTACAGCTCTAAACACACTAACATTGCTATCAGCGCTGTAAATAACTGCAGTCAAGTCCTCTACTTGGGCTTTACTACTGAAATCGATACTGCTGCAGACAGATACACAGATATCAAGGTCTAATGACACCACTCAGGTGTCTCAAAGTATTTTAAACTCCACACTGAAACCCTCAAAGCACCCAATCTGTGGGTAACTAGATGTATGAGTTATCAAGCCTCCTGCCTTCATCCTTTCCTCGCCTCTTTCAGGTTTGTTTCTTGTGTCCACTCTTTGCACCTTGCTCTAAGGCAGATGTTTAAACTCACAAACTTCCTTAACTTTATAAATATCCCTGGACTATTCAGAGAACCTAGAACCAAGTTTGTGTATTGGAGCTTACACGGTCAGGGACAGGGAATGAAAGCAGACTGTGTGCTAACAACCACACAGGTTACTGGGGTATTGATCTGACTGAAACTGCTGCATGCTACTGCAGTGCCATAAAATAAGCAGTAATGCTGTCTACTTCAGTAAGATGTCTGATAATGTATTATCCAGGTGTGACAATCTCAGAAAACTTTGTAAATTCTGACTTCAGATTAAAGTTAAGGGGTTATTGTTTTGACATGCTGTATCACAAACCACCTCAAAAACAGTTTGGACCCAGGCAAAATCAAGTAAGCTGACCCCAAGCACAAAGATGAGCCAAAGAGCTGTGATCTTCAGGAGAGGATTCGGAACGCTTCAGTTCCCACAACACTCCACACAGTAAGGTAGCCAAGGGAAAAAAAAATGCATACAAGCTTTCCTGCCCACGGGGACAAAGAGAGTCGTTCTGTATTCCACAGTGTTAATCCAGATAGTTTATTCTGAGCAGTTGTTCCTAGAATCTCCTATGTTATACAAACTACCTACTGTCTAACTGGTACTTTCAGGAAGAGAAGGCACAAAAGCAGAGGAGCTCATATAATAGATTGCACCTTCTCTTGCACCAGCACACTCAGCATTGCTGAGGACGCACCTTGAATACTGTGTGTGGTTTTGGGCTCCTCATGACAGGACAGACATTGAGTTCCTGGAGCATATCCAAAGAAAAGCAATAAAGCTGGCTGAAGGGGTCTGGAGCACAAGTCTTGTGAAGAGTGGCTGAGGGAACTGGGGTTGTTTAGTCTGGAGAAGAGGAGGCTGAAGGGAGACCTTATCACTCTCAACAACCATGTGAAAGGAGGCTGTAGTGAGGTGAGCGTTGGTCTCTTCTCCTAAGCAAGAAGTGATAGGACAAGAGGAAACAACCTCAAGTTGCACTAGATGAGGTTTAGACTGGATATCAGGCAAAAGCTCTTCACTGAAAGGGTTCTCAAGCATTGGAGCAGGCTGCCAGGGAGGTGGTGAAGTCACCATCCCTGGAGGTATTTAAAAGAAGTGTAAATATTGTACTTTGGGTCATGGTTTAGTGGTGGACTCGGCAGTGCTGGGTTAACGATTAGATTCGATCTTAGAGGTATTTTCCAACCTATGTGATTCTATGGTTCTATGATTCTGAGATGCACATTTCTTAGAATGGTACCATCCTCCAAAAAACATAAAGGCAGCCTTATGGGCTCCCCGTCATTCCCTGCAACATTCACCCTACAGAGAAAGGTGGTACAGAGAAAGCGCAGCTTAAATATGCAAAGTTTCCCGTGCCCAAGCTTAGCGAGGTACAAGCGAAGTACAGGAAGACAAACTGCAGCTCCGCGGAGGTCACCTGCGGCCCTTCGTGCCCTCCTCCGGGCCGGACACGCCGGAAGGGGCCGCAGGTCACCCCGCTTTCCGACGGGCCCGGCCCGCGGCGGAGGCCACGCGCCGAGGCGGGCAGCGCCAATGCAAGGGCGCCCCCTGGCGGCTGCAGGGGGCCGCGCTGCGCGGCAGGGTGCGTGGGCCGGCCCGGCCGACACCCGCCCCCGGAACGGGAAAGCCCTGGGCACCGCCGCTGTCGGGGCTTTCTCTGGCACCGAACGGGCAGGCAGCCGCAAATAAAGCCTCTGTAATTTAAGGCTCTATTTTTCTCCCACGTGGAGGGGGGAAAACAGGGCGGGAGGTGCGTAACAGGTTTCTTTTTAAGGGGGAGGATGAAAGGTGACCTCAGAGCAGCAGCGGTTCAGGCCGCAAAGGTTTCGGCTGAACCCTGTGTTGGCTTAGATGGAATTTACGGCAGCTATGCTACACACAACGAGTTTACCAGAAGCTAAGAGTAGAAAAGAATGCTCTTTTCCCTATATTTTCCACATTCCAGTATACTATCACTCAAAAATAGTACGCAGCTTTCTGAAACAGAAAACATAAACCAACTTTGAGATGCAAGTATATTCTAGCCACATCCTACTACTTGGAAGTTGTAACCATGTCTCTTAGCATGCCAGAGTACAAATACGGACTACAACACGTGGGTGGAAAAAAAAAAGACATTGAAAGTCAGAAAGACAGAAGAATTAAATCAAAAAGAAAATACAGTTAAGCAGCAATTTGTAGATTTATAGTCCAGGTCATAGAAAATCTTCATACATATGTTTAGCTTGAACTGCAAGTGCTTGGTGGAACAGGATGCTCTACATAAAAAAATCTTATTTATATAAGTAACATTTCTTATATATTCAGTTTTGTGACTCTGAAATACAGGTTGCTGCAGTCATGACAGATGCAAAGTACCTCAGACTGAAATCACATATAAACTCCAGCCAAATTCTGGCCCTTATACTCAAAGACAGGGACAAAAATATTCCATGCTATAATTTCCTGGACTTCACAAAGAATAAATTCAGAATCCTTACAGTCTCAGGTGGTTCAAGACTCCTGGGCACATACTTTACTATACTGAAAAATACCTTTGATCTAGCTCCATTACACTACTCAGTAAAATTATTTAAAAGCAGCCTGAACTGAATCTCAGAATATTTCATGTTCCACAAACGACGTATTTCTTGCTCATAGATAGTAACTCAAACCCCCTGCAACAAAAATAACAAACTTTTAATTCACAGTTGCAACACATAAACATGATGAGATCTGTACCTTGTTAATCCCACTCCAACAGTTTAAGTTAAATGTCACATTTACATAACATTTACATAAAGATTCAGTTTTGTTTATACAAAACCCAGCCTTATTTTTGCAACATGCTCCATGCTAATTCATTATCTAACAACAGATTGTTTTCTCTATTAAAAAAATTTTAATTCTGAGACAGCGTTTTGAGATACTGCAGTTACTCTGAAGCGATTTAGCATCATTCTTCATTAGCGTCTGATCAAGGTTTTGGGGTTTTGTTTGTTTAGGGTTTTGTTTGTTTGGGGTTTGTTTTTGAAAACAAATTTGAGGTCTTTGGATACCGTCTCACTCTAAACAAGACACCTCAGCTTATTTTACACATCATGATTACATGTACAGTTCATACTTACGCCCAGCACACGCGCAGCAGAACATTCACGGAGCCTCCCACCACAACCCACAGGAGTTCAGCTATGGACTTTAACAGCAGTAAGGCTGGATCTTGCAGTTGGGAACATTTTAGAAGCCTCCAAGCACTGTCAACTGTTTGTTGGGCTTTTTCTTTTAATAATACTGAAGTGTTATTGCTGCTTTCAATAGATACACAATTAGACCAGTGCTGACCCCTTCAAAAATTGCCAACATCAGCAAACTTTGCGAAACTTCCAGCACTTCCGTAAGCAGCGCTCACGGGAGTCTGCAATGCAGCTGAATGTAACTGTAGTATTTTACAAAAAGAGCTGTAGCTTTCAGCTCCTCCATGCAGGGGTCTCTATGGATAGATCAGTTGCTGTTCGCTTCTGTATTTTAGAACTTTAAATTTATTTTTGCAGAAACCCTAAGGCCCCATATTGAAAGTAAATTTAAACAAGAAATAATTCCTAAGGTAACACCACTACTTCACAGTAATAAACATTTTAACCTTAAAACTATTTATAAGTTAGGCACAAAGCCATTCAAATCACATCTAGAGATTACTACAATTGCTTCAATTAGCAACAAGACTGCATTCTTGGGTTTTGAATGTGCTAACTTAATCACAAAATTTCAAATAAGTCTCTACAAGGACTGTCTCCCACACACGACATACAAAAGATGGCAAGAATCACTTTTTGTTCTTCCTAGCTCCCTGGCTAATGAGGCATTGTTACAGTAGGGCTTTTTTGTCCAAAAGGATGTTTTTGTAATGTAACTTAGAAACAGCCTGTTTCTGTGTTAGTCTGCTCTAGAAGCTTGTTTCATAGCTGGACACCCTTGACTGAAAACGCTGCTTCTGCTACTTCCCCTGGCTTTGTCTGCACTGCTCCAGAAGAGCACAGTGATCCCGGGGAGTCAACACTGGTGAATACTTGCTATAGTTTTGTGCCCTACTAGTCCTCAGTTGGTTTACAGGCTAGGGATCAGAGGCAGAAAGGACCCAAATGAGAAAGCAAGCACAACAGTCACACATATTCTACACACAATGATCCCACCTGCATGTGAACTAAGTACCAGCATCACCAGATCCCTCCCCAGGAAACGTTATCAGTAGATTTAACTGGAATGATGCAGTGTGCCACTTGTGTCTTTGGCAGTGCTTACTCTGTACGTTACTTTGATGATACAGATAGATATAAATTGTTTTCCTTCATCCAGATACATTGCTGCTTAATCAATACAGCACCTTTGTGCCAGCACTGACCTAAGTGAGAAAAATGAGATAGAGATATAAAACTGTCACAGACGTACTGCAGGTAACACTGAGGAAGGAGTACTGCTTATGCAGGGGGTCTCCCATTGGCACAGGCTACACACAAAAGTTAAATGCATCTGCTCCAACCAGTCATACAGGACTCCCAGGCAAATCAGTACAAAGATTTGGCAAAAGCAGTTAGGATTAATCTCATTTAGAATAGATTGGACAAACCCACACAATACAGAAATTACTCCTTAAGGCATTGCTTTTTTCTTAAGGTATCTGAAGGAAGGTGAGGGCAGTACTATGGACGTTTTTTATGACAAAAGACTAAAAGTATGGTCTGAAAAAAGAAGGGAAATTCCAACAGTAAAAGCTACTGGGGAAATACTAGCAGACGACATACGGTGTAGGAAGATAAGAGTTGGTGTACTTGTATCCACATCACCTATTGGAAAGAGTCCAAATTTAGCATGAATGATCCCCAGAACCACCCTCAAATACTTGTTCTCAAAGAAACAATTTAGTTTGCTCCAGCAGACAGTTTAGACATATATTGTCATAAACACAGCAAGAATGACTAAGCACCTAAGAGACAGGGTGAACTGAAAAGCCAAAATTTTTAACAAAGCAGAGGAGAAAGGATGCATCTTTAGCAATTTCAAAGGCAGAGGCAGTTATCCAAATACCTCTCTCAATCCTGTTGCAAGAAAAGTAGAATCTCTTTAATACCGTGCTGCCTGCCCAGCTACAGTACATTAGAACATCAATAATATTTTATGGGCAGCTGCATTCAAAGCAGCAGCAGAGAGACTGCAGAGCATTGGCACTGGTATTTGGCTCCTAAAAGGGGGCCATGCTTTATGCTGCATCCCATGTGGCACCCCAGCAGAGAATCTGTGCCTAACTGTTGGAGCCTAGAATCACCTCTGGTCTCATCTAGGAATGGCGCTAGAGGAGGGATGCAATACAAAGGAACTGTTGCATCAGATGTTGACTTTCCAAGAACTGGGTGTATTAGAGAGAAGGAGAGATCTCAGATGTGTGGTTTTGGTTTTTGTTGGTTTCTTGTTGTGGTTTGTTTTTGTTTTTTTTTTTAATAAACATGGAAAACAGTGCTAGCAAGAAAGGCTTGTTTCTTTTAACATAGGGGCATAGATCTCTTAAGCTTGGGTGGCTTGAATATTGTTGAGTGCTTCAGTGAGCCTGTGCTTCTCATGGGGGATTACACTTAGACAGTGACTTCTTACCATCTCAGTAAAGAGTTGTGATGTCTTTGGGGAGGAAATGTCTCCTCTTTAGAAAAAGTTTGACCTCACAAGAGCTGATCGCAGTGGTACCTTTCTGAACAGATTAGAATAACAAGGAAAGTTAAGTTTACTTAAACCAGTTATCAGAGAGTTCTTTAATTATTTATTCTGCTACTCTTGGCTAGCATGGAAATATATGGGATCCTATGGGATTCCCTAGAGAACAAGAACAGGAGTTGGTCCAGCTGATGAACAGACTTTTCCTTATCTTTTCATGAGTTTGCCTTATTTAGAACCATAATCCCTCATTTGTCATGGGACCATTCTGCCCTTACATAGAGGTGTCCTATTTCTAAGTAAAAAAATAAAATAGACATGGCAACACATTAGATTTTGACCCCAGAGCTAAACTGTGTCTTGCTTCACCTCAGAAAACTAGAAAAGAGGATGGTTTTCAAGTTTTGTACCTTAGGTTTAGCTTACTACCTGGTGCTAAATAGCCTGCAACTCTAAACAAGCTAAAGTCATTGCAAACCATAGGGTGAGCTGTGAGTGCTGCTAACAGATGGACACCTTTGGGAAGACACTGGGGGTGTGTGGTCCTGCAGCTCCTGTCAAAGCCAGATCTGTACTGGAATGAGTATGATTCACACTTTTTCAAAGGCACAACAGCGCTGAAAGTACAGAGACTTTTCAAAAGGATCATGCTTCCAGGAACTGTCATTCTTCTCTACTGTCCTCATCAGCACTGCCTTAAAGGAAGTAGTGTTTGGCATTAGGACAGTAAATATTCTCATATGTTCATGATTTTATTTCATCCAATGCCCTGTTCTCAGCACTGGATGAAATGCCTGCATAAGATAGCTTCAGTGAGCAAACAGCATCAGGTAGCCTCTCTTGTTCTTTCCTCTCTGAACTGCTACCCCAAAGGCTATTTTTATGCATTTTGGACTCTGAAAATACACCCTCCATTTTGAGAATGCCTAGAGTGGTTGTTTCTTGCAGTGATAAAGAAAAAAAATATGATGTTTGTACAGTACTAGTGTGATTTAAATAACATTAATAATTTTGCTGATCTTAAAAACAGTAACATGCTTTCTTCTGTATCATTGTATGAAAACAATGGGCAAATGATCTTCCAAGTATCATAACACATTTTTAATGTTTTGATACATTTAGTATCAAAACCCAATTTTCATAATGAAATTACTGATCTTTAACCCTTGAATTTCCAGGATCCCTGCTTCAAACACTATGGTATAACTAAAAAAAAGTTCAAGGCTTAGACCCAAACATACTCAATTGCACTTTAATTTCACCAATAGTAGTTCCATGATGCCACCTTATTTCAGCATTGTTCTGGTTTTGTTTAGTGAGGGGGGCCGAAGGTGGTAGCTTCTGTAGGAAACTGCTAGAAGTTGCTCCCCTTTGTTCAATGGACTCAGTCAGGCATAGGGTGGACCTGCTGCTGGCCAAGGTCAAGCCACTTGGTAGCAGAATGTCCCATGGTAACGCCTCTGCGATAATGTATTTAAGAAGGGGAAAACAGGAAAAAGAAAAAAGAAGACGTGAAGCAGCTGAGCAGGGGCAGAGAGGGAGAGGCACAAGCCTTGTGGGCCCTGCAGGCCTCACCCTCTGGTCTCCCACCAGGCAGCTGACTGGGCCCAGCCCAGCTGCAAGAAGTGGAGAGGAGATGAGATGTGAATGAGATGTAAAAAGATCCTGAGAGGCATCTGTCAGCCTGTTGTGAAGAATTTTTCTTTGGGAGGAACGGCTGCAGACGCCAAGGTCAGTGAAGAAAGAGGGGGAGGAGTAATGCGGCTCCTGGCCAAGATTCCCCTGCAGCCTGTGGTGATGACCATGGTGGAGCAGCTTGTCCCCCTGCAGCCCATGGAGGTCCACAGAGGAGCAGAGATCCCCCTGCAGCCTGTGGAGGACCCCACATCAGGGCAGGTGGATGCCTGAAGGAGGCTGTGGCCCATGGAGAGTCCTCTGGGGTAGCTGTTCTGGAGGAACTGCACCCCGTGGAAGAGATGACTCATGCAAGAGCAGTTTCACAAAGGACTGTTGCCCATGGGAGGGACCCCACACTGGAGCAGGGGAGGAATGTGAGGAGTTCTTCCCCTGACAATGAAGCAGCAGCATGAAACAACGCATGATGAACTGTGACCCCCATTCCCTCTTCCTCCCAGTGCTGCTTGCTGGGGGGAAGGTAGTAGAGATAATGTTAAGCCCAGGAAGAGGGAGGGGTGGGGGAAGGTTATCTCATTCTCTCATTATCCTGCTATTTTTAGTAATAAATGAATAGTTTGCCCCACATCAAGTCTGTTTTGCCCATAACGGTAACTTTAAGGATTTCTCCCCATCCTTATCTCAAACCTCGAGCCTTTTTTCTTATATCATCTCCCCCTGTTCTCCAGTTCAGTCCAAGCCGGTAAACACCACAATTAACCTTTCCAGTATACACTTTTAAAATGTATTATTGAAAAGATGGGATTTTTTAAACCTTTCAGCTATCCTAAAAACGCTATCAGAAGCAGAGTTCGAGCCAAGCCACAGCTAGATGGACAGAAGTTATTTTTTTTTTGCTAAGAACACAGAAGTTGTGTAGCTGTTAATTCTCTGTCATACTTAGCATCAGGCTTCACTTGGGCAAGCCATTGACTGTGTATGCCAGACTACATACAGTCCTAGTCCCTTCAATTAGCATTTTAATAAGTAATTATGCACAGCTTGTCTGTTTAGCAGAGACTGGTTTTACTTTTGCTGCCCTACATTTTACATTTGGAAGTGTCATACTTGGTTCTCTGCTCCACTGCAGGGTATTTAAAACAATACAGTATCTCAAACATTTGAAATCTCAATTCATAGATTTTTCAACACTTCCTGCAACTCTGGTTTGTTTAGTTTTTGTTTGTGTTTGGTTTTTTTTCCCCCCACTGTGTGTATTTCACACATAGAAACCCAAACTGTGAAGAGGATCTTTTATGACAGATACTACATGGACACAGAAGATCGGCAAGTTCTCAGGAGCAGAGACTATCTAAATAGACAAAAACCACAAAGGCAATAAGGTCACATGGCAGACCAACAGCAGAAATGTAACACCAAGTCCTCTGTTTCCTAGTCCAAAAGTCATCTACAAAGGAATTTATTTTTTTTTTTTAGTTAAGGAAACACAAGCAAAACTCATACTGCTCTAAGAGAAGGTAACAATATTTCCTTCTTAACAGTACAGTTACAGAGAAAGTATCTGATGGCTCCCCAAGTTGTTAACAGGGGTAGGTGACAGACTGAGAATTAAGTATTAAAGCTATCTAAGGTTAGAACATCACACTCCATAGAACCCACAGTGGGCTTTGAAAAAAAAGTGACACATTAGTCAAAGATGACATTCAACTCACTCAAATTCAATGGCTATTTGCAGTCCAGAGACTGCATGAGCATATAGCTCCAATACTGCAATCTCATTGTTGTAAAACAATACAGTATAAGATAATAATATCTTATTATATTCTTCATATGAAGCAAGTGAAAGCATATTTTCTAGCAGAAGCATTACTGGGGCTCAAACCTAGTACGTTCTATTCCTGGTTAAGTAGTTGTCTGCATTCCCGGGAGACTTTCTCGTGCACTATATTCCCTTTACAACAGTAGCATATTTTAAAACCATTTCTTACATGATGATGACTCCAATTTCTTACATGATTATTTTAAAAAAAAAAAAGTCAATCTACTGGTCAAAATATAGATGCAACTAGTTTTGTAGAACTGATACCAGAACTTAAAATACATTCAGTAGTCTAAAAGCTGTACCTATACACTGAAATGCATATATCTTCAGCAATATTAACACTATTGTATTAATGTAAAGAGAGTTGTCTGTTAAAAGCTGTCATGTTACACACAAAGAAATAGGTAAAATAACTCTAATGTTACAAAGCCTACTGCTCAAAGGTTATGAGATGTCAGGATGAGGGTTTGCCTGTGCAAGCTTAAAAAATCCGATTATCCCTGTGACATTGGCTTTGTGTGAGCTCAGATTTCATAGGTTTTGTATTTAGTCTAAACAATGAAAGCATGGTGTTCAACATGATGCTACCCAGTATTCTTCCCTTTAAGATATACTCTTTGTATTACTGTCTGAGTAGCACCCAGACCTTGGACAGAGAATTACCGTTTTTTCCTGGATTTTGCCACAGTACTAGTGTGACTGATAATCTACAGAATCTGAATCTGAAAGGGGTATCTTAGATACTTCAGAGGACAAAGTGAAAAGAACACTTACAAGTGATGCTGAGCCTAAGGCAGAAAAACGCTTCTAGGCATTTATCATTCTGTCTGGAGCTGTATGCTTCTGTACTAACTACAGTCAAGAGCTATTAGCAGGTTTCTGAAAACATTAGAAAATACATGCTTCAAGTGAGTGACTAGAGGAGTGAAAAGCCATCAGGAGCAATCAACTTGTTAAAGCTCTGGGAGTCAGTAAATCAGTGCTGAGAACCTCTGCATTAAGGCCACAAGGACTCATGAGTGTGAAGACTTAACAGAGTTTATCCAGAAAATAAGACAAAGTAGTCTAAAATAATGAGTTTGGTAGCAAGGCCAAATAAAGGGAAGCCTAAGATCACCTGATCCTTATGGTGGGACCCAAACAGCATGCTCTGGCTTGCATACCAGGTTCATTCTTCCAAGGTAAAACTCTTCACGCATAGATATTGCGACATTTTAGTGGGATGAAGTAACTGATAGAATGAATTCTCTAAGGGCCTGAAGACTGTGGAAACTTCATCTTTCTGGGTAGGCATTGCACTTCCTTGGAAAGATCAGTAGATAGTGATAGGTACATTATTAAAAATGAATGCAAACATTTCTTGATGAACACCTGTGACTTTGCTCACACAAAAGAACTCCAAATAGCAAAAACAGTTCCTCAGTATAGCATTCAAATGCATTAACCTCCTTTTTATTATTGAAGTGCCCTGCTCTAATCACTGAATTCCTCTAAATGTCAGCAAACAAAACACAGTTATTCCACTTTCCTTATTCATCTTCATAACATAGTCTATCCCATGCGTCAAATCAATCAAGTCTTCTATTGATAAAACTTCCTTCCACAGACACAATTTTCTATAAAATGCAAGCCCTTATTAGGAGATACAAAGGTACTTGAGTTTCCAGTGGAAAAAAACTAAAAAAGTTTTTCTTCAGTACAAGAAAACAATATATAATTTCCTCAGGAATAAGTGGAACACTACCACTGAAATTGTCCAAGTCAAGGTTTTCCTGAATGACACCTGAAGAGGTTCCTTAGAGACACTGTGTAGATATCCAAGCCAAGTAGTTGAAGTGTCTCCAACTAATATATTAAGTGGAAGACAGAGGAGGACTTTACCATAGAAAATATCAAGTAGTATTGAGTTTACATGGCCATCTCCACTTATAACAGAAATGCTTTTTAATATGGAATTGCAATTCAAAATAAGCATTAGCTTACCTGACCAGAAAGCGATGTAGCCCAACGTCAAAACTTCTGTAAGAAAAAAAAAGATTAATCATGTTTCAGTTATTAAAAAAATATATTACTCTGTTGGGTATTATGTAAACACTGTATTTCAAAACAATCAATAATACCAAAGATAAATATAAATTACCAATATAGATAAAATATAAGCAAAAGTGTATATATAATTTCCTTTCTGTAATGGCATGTAAAGTTTAAGATGATCATACAGAAAGATTTAGATTAATGTTAAGAGTTCACGAATTCCTTCTTCGAGTATTTCTTCAATAAAGCAGTAACATTCAGAGTAGTGTAACTCACAAAGCATAAGTTGTGTATATTCCGTTACTGGAAATAAATTTTTAAGCATCCTAATGACCAGCAAGTCTGCATGTTTCTTGTCACATATGCAGGTAGATCCTCTATACAAAACTACTGTGGAATCCTTTCTTTCCCCTTTTCTGCTCTGTACTGCAGTAAAATGCAAGGGATTGCTGTGAAATTCTCTCCATGACACAGAATAATCAAAGAAACTCCTTATGTCCCCTTCAGATACACAATATATTAAGAAGTGGGCCTTGCAAATGTGTTCCCCTCAGATGGGTGAGGAAAATAACTTTGAGGGCTTCTGACAGTAAGTACAAGTCAGACCACACTAAATGACAAGAATCATGCCTGAAAACTTCAGCACTGAAAACATACATTGGCAGTTAGTGCCAGCGTTTCTTTTCTTTTTCTGTTTCCTCCATCCTTCAGTCAACTCAGGAGAATCAAGCTCGTGAAAGAGGTATCTACTGATTTAAGACATTTGCCCAATATCTGAAATATGTGCTGGTTTTATGGGACTATCAATATAATCCCAAATTAAGTGTGTGCATAACAGCACAATTGGAAAATACAAATGTCTTCTTTCCAGTGCTGGACTTGCTCTGAAATGGGCTTACATTCTGTACACAGACAACATTTTGGCATACACTAAGCTCTTGAGCATCCTGTTCCAAAAAAAAACTTAACTGGTCATTTGAGTACAACATAGTTTTATTTTAACAGTATTGCTTGCAGTGTGCTGCCTTCTATCTGAAACAGCAAGAGAAGTCATCAGATAGTTAATGGCATCCTGGTAACAGCAGACATAACGAGCTGTAGAAATTTTAGGAATTAACAGGGAGGGAAAGTCTACTGGTTCAGCAGGGTGGAGAGGAGGGGAGCAAATTTCTCACTTAAAAGTTGCCTTGCAACAGAAAAAAAAGTATTCTGCACATGGTCATCATTAAATCTATGTTTCTACATTCATTTCCTAAAATCATTTGCCATTTTACATTATTGTTATATTATTGTGTAATTATAATGTATGAAGTGTATCCAGTTACCTTGCTGCATTCCTCCTGCCTGGACTTATACTGTAATTTGGCTCCCCCCGTCACTAAAATATTCTGTATATGCAGCATTCTGTATCAGAGCTGCCCACAGTTTGTATTTATAGCTCTGAAAACCTTTTGTTCCTAGGACCAAGCACTTCAGTGTGTTTGTGCTGGGATGGGGAGAAGCAGCAGCTTATACAGCTCCAGGAAACAGCTGTACACTAAAGAGCCATCTTGCATATCTTCACCCAACTCATCTTTTTCAAGTTCTATCTAGCTATCCTCTGATGATAATGACCGAATCTACTACAGTCTCTGAAGGGACACAACAACTGAGCATCTTGTGGACAGAGATGTAGAGCACAAAAATATCACCAGCTTTTGACACTGAACCAAAAGCCACAGGACTTAACCTACAACAGGCATGGAAACTGAATGCTCCTGCTAACTTGAGATGATCAGAGCTGAAGGAGGCTGGGGTAGACAAAGCTGAGGGAGAGCGGGCCCAGATAGGGAGGGAGAATGAGGTAGTTTGCTATGAACTTACATGCCATCATTTCTGTCATTTTTCACTCTTTCCAAAATATAATGCATTTGCCATTAAAAGAGATTTATAGCTTTATTTAATATGGGCTATAGCTATTAAAATATTTCCACAAAATCTTCAATAAATATTAAAAGTGAACATGCATAGAATGATTTTATTAGAATAAATGAAGAGGAGGAAAAAAGATCAGAGTCTCACTAGGTATAACTCAGCATAGACAGGCCTCATTATTCCTCAGTTTGATGCTGTATGAAACATTTCAACTGACTGCTTAAGATCCTGAATTCTCAACAGTGTAAGCAGTCATTTAAAAATGTACACTATGACCAACAGAATTATAAGAATATACAGCAACATCAGAGTGTGCACCTAGATCTTACAAACACCTCAGGACAGCAAGAACAAGGCCAAATGGTCTCAAACTGTAAATAGGAGAAACAGTTGCATTACTTAAGACTATGGATATTGGGTACACATATTTTAAGCACCTAGCATAATGAATAAAGGCATTGTGCAAGGCAAAAATACCACAAAGCTAGGATTCAGAGATGCTGGTTTTGATAAAACACTATCATAGATACTTTCAACCATTCTGCTTGTTCATATTTAAATACATACTGCATTTAAGTCTACAAGCGACATGAAAATACAGTGAAGCAGCAATGGAAACCCATCTGGTAGATGTAATTAATCCCTCCATTGTCAGAGGGAAAGTTAACAAGGGTAAGGAGTGTTTGTATAGTAGTGTTCAGATTGCAGCTTAAGGATGGAATAAGCGACCACGTTAAGTGAAAAAAGAGAACAAGTAATCACACTGCATTTGTATTAAAAATTTCATAGTGATCCCTTCAACATCACAGAAATCTGCCTATCAGACACAAAAGTGCGCCCCCACAACTAACTCAGAATTACACCTGCTATATGCACACAGACATGATTATCTACTGCCTATAAAGTACACCCATACTTACTTGATATTGCAACATAATTTATTATCAACTTCATACAGCTTGTTCAATCCTGAGCTTCTCTGCAAAATACAGGATTTATCTGGTAGCCCTTGCAATTTAGGGTGCCTCAGTTACATAAGTTTCACAAATGCTTTTTTAAACTCTATGATGAGCACAATTTTCTGAAAGTAATGTTATTTTAGATTTTAATTAAAACAAGGAAAAGGATATCTGCAGCAATACGAGTAAGAAAATGATTCAACAGTTAAATTCTCTATGCTGCTCAAGTGTCAGCAGCATTATTTTATTTTTTTGTAATAGGTAAAATCTAGTTTAGTAGTCTTTGAACAAGGAAAAATCTTGACTAGTCAGTAGAACAATAAAGCAGAGGTAATCACCATTTCATAATCATATTACTCATTGCAGACAATTTGATAGCTGTTTTCTTCACAAAAATGTCTTTAATTCTCTTCCTCTCAAGAGCATCAGTTTTGAATCACAGTTCCATACACAACTAATGCTTTTGTTAAGCACGGAAGCTTAGTTTCTGATACATTTCAGCAGAAGATTGTACATATAATCCTTCCTAATCAAATTCATCTTTTCCCAGTATGTTAACTGGAAGTCAGTGACTGGCAATACACATATACTAAACCAACAAGATCCTTTTCCAAAATATACTCTGAAATCTCTGCCTGCAAGCATACATGTCACTCCAAGATAAATTTTAAAAATTGTTTCAGACATGCAGTTTCTGCTTTGAAAGCTAAACACATAATGCAACAAGTTGCTTCCAAATTTGCATTCAGCACAAAGCTGGGGCTGAAGGGGGAGAAGAGAAAAAGAGTCCTCGTATATAGAAAAAGATATGAAAAGGCAGAAACCTGCTGGTATGAACCATGGTCAGTAGTGATCATACATGTACTGAAATTGTAATCCTGATGATTTCTGGGGCCGAGGGGAACCCAAACAAACCCCCAAAACCTGTCTTTTTGTCCCTAGGGTGCAAAAGGTGTATATAGATATCTGAAAGCCAAATGAGCAAAACTGACAAGTTTCTGTTCATGCTGTAATTAGGGTATCAGAGGAGCCAGTCACCTATTTCCCCCCAGTGTCATGGGTACTTTGGACTAAGATTTCTATTTGTCCAATTCCCTTTTAGTTTGTCCTTATTTTGAAATCTTGTGCTTCCTACTTAGCAGTGCTGTAGAGCACAGTCTTCCAACTGCATCTGCCTATTGCAGGCTGGCACATACTAATATAAAATCAGGATCAAAAACCTGTCAGGACCTTCTCCTAGGAGCTGGTTCACGTTTTCCTGGCCACGTGCCCCGAGCCCAGCACAGGCCAGCAGACAGGGTGACTCTCAGGGGAGCAACAGTGACATGCAGTGACGGACTCATTTCCTGAGCACCACCATCCAAATATCAACATGTGCACGTAGTGCAGACTAGGGTCATCTGATGGACTGTTTATGGTCCTGCTTTGCAAACCTGTACCTTCCTTTCACTGAGATCTAAACTCAGGTTCCCTAACAGAGCAGTTCTATGATCCTTTAGTATGTAACTTTCAAATTCAATGAAGTTATGTCACTTTAGATTACTTAAAGATCTGACTCCACACCTACCTAGATGAAAGCTGCTACTCATTAGCTGTGTTAGGAACCACAGTTCCATTGTGCTAGCTAAAGGACCGCATCTCACAACAAGGTTTGACTGGGAGACCTCATTCCTAATGATATACAGCATTAAAAAAAAAGTACCAAGCACATGTCAGGATCATATGAATAAATTTAAAACTAAGCTCATTACTGGAACAATTTTTAATGAACTTAAATTGCAATAATTTTGAGCTGTCAAACTTTGATTTTGTATATACGTATTTTAAACCATGTGCTGAAAAGAAACCAGCACAGCTTTGTTTGCCATTAGTTCCTCCTCAGGACTGCTAGGCTGCATGCTGTTCCTGGAAACAAAGCACAAAAATCATGCATCACGTAGCATAATCTGGGAAGGGTTTGGCTAACTGTGCACTTCAGCAAAGATGCCCACTGCAAACGCATGGGATGTCACCACTCTGAAAAGCTTTAAGCATAGACTAAAGACAGGACACCTCAGAGAAAGAACTGGGGGCTAATTATCCCCCGGTCTTCCTCAAGACAAAAATACAATAAAAAAAAAATATATATTGAGAGTTACTGCCCTGACATCACTTAGATAAGGGACAAGAATCAAATCCACGTTCCGTAAAGAGCAAGAAATAATTACTCTCACAACAAGCGCAGCACCCATACACGTCTCTTACGTGCACCATCAGGTTCTGATCAGTCTAAGGGCCTAGAGAGAGTAAGAGTTGAATGAATTTTCCTTTGTTACAGCATATAAAGTGCTGCATGGGGAATGTTCACACAGAAAGCACAATCACTTCTGTACTAAGAAAGTAACAGATTAGATATCAAAACTGGCATATATACAACACTGTGAACTCAAAGTAACTGCATATGTCAGCCATATATATAGAAAACAAATACATATATAATAGGGAAAGGATATAGGGAGAGCTATTACGGTTAACATGAGGTATATTCTGCACATTTTTGAACAGAAAAAATCCACCACTTAATAGCAACACTTCATAATTCTGGAGATCCTGTACTAGAATTACCTGTGTTCTCACAAGTGTCAATATTTTTATTTAAGAATAGAGAACATTTGTTTGCCTGTGCCAGTTCTGTCAAGGACTAAACCATCTTTGGAGCAGCTAAAACACAATTTGACAACAAATTGCACTAGCAGCATGCAGAGGGAGAGTGGTGGAATTCTAACTTTGGGCTCCACCTTCAGGGGGATGGATCTAGGTGGACAGTTTGCCATTTGTGAAGAGTTCAAAGTCAGCACCGTAGATGGAGACAGGTAAGCATGATACTGTGTGCCCAGTGACTGTATTGTAGACAGAAATATCCCAAGCACATTAAAAAGTCACAATGCCACTGGAACACGAACACTTTGGAATACAGAAAAGAATGGTGTAATTTCTACAAGCAGGAAAGGAGTTCAAAGAGTAGTGCTATCCCACATTTCACTGTACCAAACAATACAGTAACCATACTTAGATGTCTTCAAATCAGTGAGACTAGTTGTTACTTATGCTGGTGACGAAATCCAATAAGTGGGTTATTTATCACAGCTTCAGTACTCTTGTACCCTGCAGGTAATGGCCTCAAGTTGCAGCAGGGGAGGTTTATATTGGATATTAGGAAAAATTTATTTACTGAAAGAGTGATCAGGCAGTGGAACAGGCTGCCCCAAGGAAGTGGTGGAGTCACCATCCCTGGAGGTGTTAAAAAAAGTGTGTAGACATGGCACTTCAAGACAGTTTATTGGACATGGTGGTGTTAGGTTGATGGTTGGACTTGATGATCTTAGAGGTCTCTTCCAACCTTAAAGATTCTATGATTCTTTTCACCATCTCTTAGAAGCAGCATTGTAGTTGCTGCAACATTTCAAAAACAGTTCTCAGCCCTTTCTTTTACAAATGTAGCTAAACTTGACATTAGAAAGTCTGAGTCAACCACATATCCTCAGAGAAGCCCACTCTATTTAACCACAGAACAGCATTTGCAGGACCAGCACTTCTATTAGCAGTCTTCGCAAATAAGTCTGGCACTTTCCTGGTGAGCTGCTGACTAAGTCTCTCCACACCAGAACATTTTGCAGTAGAGACTGAGAAGTCACTGACCTGTCTTCAAACAGCCGCTTTCACCAATACAATGCTCTTAAGTTACTTCACTGTCCCTCTTTCTCAAGCAATATCTTACAGTAGGGATGCCTGGAAGACTCTGTAATGAGAGAATTCCTAACAGATGCCCTACCGTTTAGCAGTTCTAACCTACTTTTCCTGATCCTCCTATTTCTGCTCATCTTTCTTCCAGCACTGGCTGTGGCAACCTCCCCAGCTGGCAATCCCTCAAGAATGAAAGCTTCCAATTACAAATAATTACAAGTGTGCAATGTAAGTCTGAAACATATTCTTCAGACAAGTTCCTTCGGACTCTAGAAGATTCCTTCTGGGAAAGCAGGTACAAAACCTGCATATAGTCTTTGGTAAGTTCTATTATTTAATATCTCAAACTATAAAACTTTACTGAAGCAAATCCCTTAGAAGGGGGTATGCCTACCAAGTATTTTACAAGTAGTGACTGCTACCAATTGATACATTATTATCCTCATTATTAAAGACCTAGGAAAGCCATTCATTTTTTAAAAGATACTTTTGTCTCTCTGTAGCTTGCATAGATTCAGACATACTGTTTTCTGCAAGTTTATTTGAAATCTACACCTTCATAGCAAAGCTTGTTTCTTCAGTAACAATCAGCAGACTTCCTAAATAACTGCCACCACACTAGGATACACTATTTAGAAATCAGATACACAACTTAAAATAGAAAAACAACAATTAAATTATCACAGAAAATATCTTACAGTAGAAGTAAATATAGCAAGCAAACTGAAAACATTCAGCTAAAAAGCCTAGACAGTTTATTGTCATTAGTTGTTAAAATGAAGATGAGAAAAATTAGTGACATAGATAGTCCAGAAAAGTGACATGTAATCAACACAACAACCCATTTGGATTTATCTGTTACCCAAACTACAGAATATGCTTTTGGACACTGAGCTTTGAAAGTCACATTGCAACATTTTCTGGAGACTCTTTTGCCACATACAAGTACATGCTTGGAGCTCATTTTTCACTTCAGCCTTTCAATTAGTGCAAGATGCTTGGTGAATTCCACCCACATACAGATTTTACAGTCTGCCCACTGACATGGTATTGGAATCAGAAACAAATAGATATATGCAGCTCTTTTGACATTCCTTCAAGATAAACAATAACAAATCTTATTATTTCCTGCTCAAAACCAAAATAGTTCTTACCATGCAACATACAATGAAAGAAACCCAGGCTCAAACCAATGAGAAGATTCCTGTTTAAGCAAATTCAATGTTCTTTTAACCATCAAGATCTTAAGAACCTGCTTAAGTATAGATCTCAAGTTTAAATGGACTCTGCAAGCTTTGATTCCAAGTTTTAACCATCTGCAATGCAGCGAACTAGTAGTAATAGCTTTCTTTCATCTCAATGTAAAAAAGCAACTAAAACAGAAAACTAATGTTATTTGAAAAAAATATGAAGCCTGCCAAATGCTTTTATATCACGTCTTTGACAAGCAATTTCTTGTTACAGTAATAATAAGCAGGACTTGTATATACATAAAGATATCTTTATCATATTCTCTGATACTTGCTTAAGGACATACTGGAATTTTAACATTTTGTGCTTAGATAAAACACTTTGAATTTCTGTTCTGTTTCCTCCCAGCATGATTCAGCTGTACCAAGTTGCCTTTTGGTTTCCTCCATGATTAGAATAACCAAAGCTGCCACTGCATTCAGCCTGTGCTGGATGCCTCCATCCAGAGGTCCTAGGTCCTGCTCAGTGCTGTACAACTCTTCAGCACCAATACAGCCAATGTGTAAACATTCCCTTTACTTCACAAAAGAGTACTTTAAATATGTGGTTACTTTAAGGTTGAACAGAGTAAACCCTAAACATTTTACTTGCAACGTATTTCCTGCGTAGCATCACAGGGAGAAGCTAGGGCTTCCCATATCTATGAAAACAGTGGGAATCCACAATGAAATCCTGACCCAAAGTCAGCAGCAAAACCCTCGCTGATTTCAACAGAAGCAGAAATACCTGGACTGACTCTGAACAGCCTAATACAGGATACAGTCCAACTTTGGTATACATTTTGTTACAGACACCTTCACTTGTGAGCAGATAATATGAATAAGAGTCCCAAAGCTTCATCTGTGGTGTTTCAGTTATTAGCTGGGAGCTCAGGCTGGAGACCTACACAGCAAAAATAATCTACCATAAGATTGCTGCAAGGAAAAAGTTATTTTGTAGATCACATGAAAACAAACTGCTAGTGGCCTCCAGTCTACAAATTGAATCCATGATCTAAAGTATTTTGTTGTTTCATTTCAATTTAAACACACAACTTGTATTATATCCAAAAGCCTCAGGAAAGTTTTAATGATTCTAAGCAGCAACTTCCCCCCACCCCTGCAAACTCCTGGCCAGAGAGACAAGCAGAACTTCAAGCAGGCATCAGTCACTGCCAGTGTTAACCTAAGATTACACACAGGTCTGCCTATTTAGGAGGCTTTAAGACATTAAATTAGTTCTGTTTCTCATATATCCCTCACATTGGATCTTAGTGATACAGTTCAGTAGACACTTTTTTAAAAGAAGCAAATCTCATTTGTATTCTATTAATCTCTCCCAGAACCCTTCAAACCTTCAGAAGAAATATTACTTTAATTGTCTGTCTGCCCTGATTCTTCAGAAGCCTGCAGTAGCTCATGTAGAACAGACAAAACCTAATGCCCATTAGTGGCAGACTCCCATAGGGTAAGTTCTACTTCAGTGTTCCTTGAGTAAGGCTTGCAATGTAGTGTGATTGTCCAATTACTATGAGATCCTTATCCTTACTGCAAACAGCACAATGAAGTTTATTAACAGCCATTACTCACTTTCTACAGTGGTTGTGAGACGGCAGAGTGCCATCTGCCAAATCTGAGCAGCAGTAATAGTTTGTATCTGCAGAGCTCATATCAAATATTGCAAATAATGGGCTTCACAGGTGATCAGCAGCAGGTGGGCTCAGCTTGTTTGTCAAAAAAAGCCCAGCAATTTCAAATTACAGTAACAAAGCAGTCACTATGCAAATAAATTTCTAGTAATTATGCAATTTAGACCCAAGAAGGATTAGGGTGCTTCATTATCACCTCTTACACTCCAAAGAGACAAATAGATTTTTTTTTTTTCCTCTACTGAAGAGATTTAAGGAGCCTTTCAAGCTTTAATATAACCAACAAATTGAGCTGTACAGTAGGTAAGAACTGTAGCATGCACTAATTTGGCTGACGTCAAAAGCAGTTAAATCTTTCGTCTCTATCAGTGAGAGAATGACTAACCAGTCTAGAACTAAAGCAATTTCCATATATTCAGGTGACAGGCTAGCCAAAAATAATGCATCACAGATCAATGCTCAGCTTTAAGCATCACAAGAGTTAATGAAAAATACAACAAGTAAATCAGGACGTGTTATTTTTCAACTTAGAAACAAGCTATTCCACTGCAAAAAAAATGTGGACGAATTCTGCAATTAAATGCCCAACTTTGGGGCAGGCAGCTTAAGTATTCAGATATTGGCAAGCAGGTGTAACATTTAAAGGTTATGTGTAATTCCATAGCTTAAGGAGGCTCTCCTCTTCAAAAGGCCACCCTAACTCCAGCTGTTACTCTGCACAGCAGCTGTGTATTTCATACAGGACCATACTGCTTAGAAGTACCATATAGGGTGGTAGGTGGCAAGGATGTACAGAGACCTGCCTTATATTCAAACTTTGTCCTTACATTCTTAACAGGAAAAAAAAAGTGCCCTTTGCTTTCTGAGACTCTTACCCAGCATCTTCAAAGACCACGTAAAAAGCTTCTCAAGAATGAAAACTAATGTTTTTTAAGCCTCTTAAAGCACATCATGCACAAATACATGCGAACGCAAACTTTCCATGACAAAACTGCTCTTATACATGTTATTTTTACTACTGATTTGGGATCAGATTTTGTGTCTCCAGACAGCACACATGAACCAAATCTCATGAATTGATGAAGTCTGCAAAAGAAGACTGAATATGGCTCATGGACATCAATGTACTCTGACCTCTGTACATTTTGGCAATATTTATTTCCTCTTCTTAAGATTTTAATACAGTTTCCCCTTACTCATGAGCACTATGCTGCTTCATCACTGTGGGTGTAATTCCATTTGATCCAACTATCCTTTTAAATAACTTTCATATTTAAAAGATCACCTCTAAAAATATAGTGTGACGAAAAGGCGCCTTTTGATTTAAATAGAAACGCTGCAGCATTAACATTTAAGATTAAAACCAGTGAGAAGCTAGATCATGAAAAGGCATTTTTGCTTTACCTGCTACACTAAAACATACTGGAAAACTTTTTCTGTGACAATATCAAAGACTGTAAATACACCAGAAGTGACACTCCTAATCTTCATAAGAAAGGGAAATATGTATAAGCCTGTCCTTTTTTTTTTGTTTCTCAGTTCCAGCTGCTGAGTAAGTCCCATCAGTGGCAAGGAGTAGAGTGCTTTCAAAAACCATAGCTGTCTAGAACAATAGGATAAATACAAAACAAATCACCTCAAAATACCTGATCCTCTTGAAGCTGACTGCTAGGCCATTTATAGCACTTAGAATGAGATTCTCTGTTCATAGCACAAGTAGGCCTGGCCCAGCATAAATGCTCTGATCCCCAAAGAGCATCCTCTCCTCAGGCACAGAACCCCAGTGCAGTTCCTCCTACAGCTCCAGGAAGCAGCTGTGGCTGCTGCTGCAACCTCTTCCACAGCAAGGTGGGCAGCAGGTCTGAGCCAAAGATCTGGATGCGCCATTCAAATTCCTACCAGGCTCTGGGTGATTCGCACTGAATCCCTTCTTCACACTGCCATGGAGATGCGGAGTTCCTTTTCACTGTCTGCTTTTCCTTCCCTCATGCAAGTTTTCCAAGGATTTGTAACATAACTGACACCTGAGGATACCTACCATGGGAAGGAGTTTACAATCTGTCATTTAGTATCCTTCCTTTCCCCTGTGATTACCTCCAAATGACAGGTTGCACAATTGCAATTTGTAAAGGCACCTTTTTCTGAGCCCAGAGGTAGGGATGTCATCCTGACTACACATGGCTGTAGCACAGTTACAGCTGAATAATTATGTTTGTTAACTTGAATCAGACATTTGACTATTTGGGAATTTAAGGAGGCTTCTCAAATCAAGCATTGACAGAAACACCATTTCTGATCTTAAAGATTATTATTTAAGTTTCATCAATGATATCTTAGAACATAAAGCCATTCAGTCATCTTGATGTATTTAATACCTCTTGATATATTTAATAAGTTAACTCCCCAAATTATTTATTCCAATATAAAAATCAGAAGCCCAGAGAAGGAGAATACATGATAAACTGGGCTGAGACAGTGAGAAGCACAGGAGAAAATGGACTTAATTACTTTTTTCCCCTACAGGTCAGAAAATCAATTTTCCTTGTTTAAAATTCTATTTCAGACCTCACCACAAACTAAGAATAGGTAATTAGCTGTAAATACTATCAAGTGTTTAAGTCAGAAATAAGAGATAGTAACTTTTTTTGTTGCTATTCATCATGCCAAAATTACAGCATGTGGTCACAGTGATCTCTTGTGCTCACACTCACACATA
>JAAGAY010142159.1:59593-84675 GCA_011801015.1 Ardeotis arabs
AAATTTTTTTTTTCCCAAAAAAAAAAAAAAAAAAAAAAATCTAAAAGGAAGGAAGGAAAAATACCCTGTATGGTCCTTTCTGAGAGACATACACAATGAACTGTTTCCTGAGGGGGGAAGGTTTCAACAACATTGAAGGAAGACAAAAAGTATCAGAATGAGGAAGAAACAGATGCAGACAAGATTATATCTTCATTTGTAGATCCATTTTCTATGGTATAGATATAGCCAAGACTATGATTAGCTTGGAGCAAAACTCTAATCAATAATTTGGAGCAGTTCAGAGACCTTGCACACAGACCACTTTTCTCATACAAGGCAAGCAATGCTTTTGCAATAGTGTTGCAGGTAAATTGTAATTCAGGCTGGTTTATTTCAAATCATAACCCAGACATTTTTGGATGTCACCAAAACATCTGTGGGATAAACTTAACATGTTTATATAAACTTAACTTCATATAGAAGTGTGTAGGTGTGTCTGTACAGCCAAAATACAGCCCTCCTAGCCCACCTATTAGCATGAAAGAAAACTGGAGGGTTGACTTATGTCAGACTGCTGTCTGTTCAAGAATTAGGGTGTTAATACAAGGTAGAATCTGGAACTTGTAGATCTGGCTGTTTTCAACTACTATGCTTTCTCCATCATTGCAATATTTTACTTTTACCTGGCAGCGTTCCTTAAACACAATTTTCTTTACTTGGGATGAAATTCTGTTTCCTGTGAAATCTACCTTTCAAATACTACTTCTTACTGCCTTCATGAAGGACCTCTACCCTTGCTAAGACATAACATTTTAGCACATTTCATCCCAAATACACTTGTCTCCAAATTATTTTAGGATAAGATACTAAGGAATTTGCAAATTTTAAGGTGGAAAGACAGAACAGTAGTTGTGCTTCAGCTCATCTCGTATCAGTCTACAATCAGAGATAGCTGGTTTCTTACGTCATGCTGTTGCCATAGCATGTCAAAACACATCTGATCCATGTGTCCAACAGCAGTATGTAACGTAGTGTGGAAACAAAAACGGAAGCATTACTTTTTTTCCATGAACAACATCTGTGCTAAAAGTTGTCCTAATTTACAAACTGACAAGTTTCTTTGTGGAATACATTGCTAGAGTAATCCACCAACATGTCAAAATTGATAGAGGATTTAGTTGCATGCTATCTATTGTTTCTGTAGTTTCCACACCCTTACTCCTCCACTAGGATGTTTTTTCCATATTGAACTAATGCACAAGTTTTAGTAGTAGCACAACTTTTTCCAGTTGCACTACACAGTTCACTCCCCTCCTGAGAAGCCGCGTGGCAGACATCAGCCTTGTAAGTGCTTTTAAAGAATTGGTCAAGTTTCCAATAACATAGGTTGCTCTTGCACAATTCATTACCTTGCTTTTAACTTTGGTAACAGAAAACAAGTTTTAATTCCTCATGACTTAAGATAGGGCAGACATTAAAAACTGTGTTGGTGTGTCACTGAACTACTGCCCTAATCTGGAAATCAGGAGCTCAGAATCTCCATTTCACAATATAATCAAGCTTTTGAATAGTAATACATTTATCATGCATTTATTAGATATGCAGCTACCTATTTAGCAAGATAATGATATTCTAGTAAAATGAAACCATAGTAACACATTCAACACCTGTATGTGTCTTGCAACAGTAAACAAGACTGCTAATTTTTACTCAAGAGATTGTCTTGATTAAACAAAATGCAAATTAGGTAGAATCTACTATAAAGCCAATAACTCCCTTTTAATTAAAGTCTTATTTTTAAGTTTGAATGGACACAGTTTGGTTTATTTTTTGTTACAATAAATAGGGAGGCAGACTACCCGATTTGTTTTTCTAATACCTGCTCAGCTGTAGAGAAATTTTACTGTTTACACTGTTCTATCTTTCTTACCTTCCTGATTGAAAGCTGTTCCACCTGCTTTATCACATAATGAATGATGTCAGCATGTATTGATTATAAGTGACACTGGTCTGTCTGTATCAGATCAAAAGCTTTGCCATGCGCAAAGGACACCATGTGGTGGTTGAAGACTCCTTAGTAGCATACTTGCACCTCCCAAAATCATCTCAGCTGGAAGAGACCTTAAAGATCATCTAGTTCCACCTCCTTGCCCTGGGCAGGGACACCTTCCACTAGACCAGGTCAAAGACCCATCCAGTCTAGCCTTGAACACTTCCAGGGATGCAGCATTCACAACTTCTCTGGGCAACCTCTTCCAGTGCCTCACCACCCTCACAGTAAAGAATTTCTTCCTTATGTTTAATCTAAACCTACCCTCTTCCAGGGTAAAGCCGTTACTCTGTGCCCTATCACTACCTGCCCTTGTCAAAAGCCCCTCCTCCATTTTCTTGTAGGGTCTCCTTTAGGTACTGGAAGGCCACTATAAGGTCTCCCCAGAGCCTTCTCTTCTCCAGGCTGAACAGTCCTAATTCTCTCAGCCTGTCCTCATAGGAAAGGTGCTCCAGCCCTCTCATCATCTTCGTGGCCCTCCTCTGGACTCACTCCAATAGGTCCATGCCCTTCTTACATTGGGGTTCCCAGAGCTGGACACTACTCCAGGTGGGGTCTTATGAGAGCAGATAGGGAGAATCACCTCCCTGGAATTGCTGACCATGCTTCTTTTGATGCAGCCCAGGATGTGGTTGGCTTTCTGGGCTGCAAGCACACATTGCTGGCTCATGTTGAGCTTCTTATCAACCAAGTCCTTCTCCTCAGGGCTGCTCTCAATCCATTCTCCACCCAGCCCGTATTTGTGCCTGGGATTGCCCCAACCCATGTGAAGGATCTTGCACTTGGCCTTGTTCAACTTCATGAGGTTCACGTAGGCCCACCTCTCAAGTCTGTCAAGGTCCCTCTGGATGGTATCCTGTCCCTCAGGCATGTTGACCACACCCCATAGCTCAGTGTCATCAGCAAACTTCCTGGGGGTGTACTCAATCCTACTGTCCACGTCACCAAAGATGTTAAACAGCACAGGTCCCAATATTGATCCAAATCATATTGTCTTTCTCTTCATGCTACCTTGTCTCCTTCAAAATCTGCACTGCAAATAGCTTTGAGACAGAAATAGCAATACTGGGTCCTTCGCAAGCCTAGCTAGCATAATATCCTGTTTCCAAGAGTACCCTAAAGCAGACACCAGCAAGGGTTAGAGCGAGCCATGCACACACAAGCACTTTTTTCCCAAGCAGCCTCCCCGACACCAGTCAGCAGGTAACAGTGGTGCACTCCATGTCATATGGCTCATTCTACCCCCCTCCATTTCCCAACCTGCCCTTAAGAGCATTTAATAAGCTTTACCAGGCTACCATTTTATGAAACCTGAATCTGGTACAAGTCTCCTCACCATACCAGCTTAAAACTAGGCACTGTGTTATTAACATTTAGATTTGACCCACTCTAAAGTGAATGTTCCTAACAACTTTACTAAAGTCCACGTATTCACAAACCACAAAAAATATTTTGCACTTTAAGGAAGCAGTGTCACAGTTCATAATGCTTCACAACACAGGCTATTTGCTTTCACCATTTTTTGCCAGCTTTTATGCTAAACCCATTATTTCCACGCTTCCTGTCCTGTTCAGAGACAGGTTGGGAAAAAAAGGCTATTCCCACTTTAAACACTGACGTTCCTATAGAACATATCAAAACACATTGAAAGACTGCAAAGCCTCTGGGTAGTAGTGATTGAAGAGTTTAACTGTAAAGGCATGAGGGCATCATAATTCAGGGATTCAGAGGGCAAGTTACTTGAAGATTTTTTAGATAATTGTGAATGACCCATAATTCACTAGCAGCCATAGGAAGTTCTACTCTTAAAGCCATGTGGATAGTAAGAAATCAAATCAGCTGTACATGAACTGATTTTTTCAACCTTCAAAGCAAAGAAACAAATCCCCCTCTATGAGACAATTTTATTATTTCTGGCAGTAAATGTTTGATACATAAATGAATTAAATACTTGGGCAAATAGTAAATATCAGCAGTTCACATTTTTTCCTTCTGTAAAAAAAAAAGCTTTCTGCTTAGACAGCAGTTTCTATTTTCTTATAAGGTGTTGTGAATATTTTTTTAGGAGTACCTAATGTTTTTACTGTGATACACCACACATCTTTGCAGGCAGAGAGTGCCTTTTCATCACCTGTTACAACTACTTGGCATAGCACTGTCATTAGTATTTGGGTTGAAGTTCAGTTTCATTTGGCACCTTCAGACATACACACATTCCCTGGAATAACTGGGAGAGGAGGAAAAAACAACACCACACCACTACTTGCAACTCTGCTTGCAAGGGCTGGCAGGCCAAGAGATGCTGCTCTCAGGACAGTGCCTGGTAAAAATTACAGATTTCTGTATTAACTCTGTAGGTCATAAGTTCAGTTTAAACTCTTGAAGAGAATTTAAATCAAGGCATTTGCTAGTAGCTCAAATAATTTTTAACAGTTCATCTGTTTTCTGCACTCTATTTCTGATGCATTTCTTTGCATATTACATATCTACAGTTGTCAACTATTATAAACCATAAAGCCGCCTTCTTACAATTAGCTTCAAGTTAAAATCAAAATTAAAATATCATCCAATAAAACTCTGCTAATAGCTGGCGCACTGTTTTTATGACTAAAATGAAAACGCTTTATTCATATTGCAAAACAGTTGGGAGACCAAAACAGTGTAAGCACCATTGTGCATTAACACAACACAAGAGAAGTCTCTGCACTAAGAACTGACAAGTCTAAATCATTTAGTCTAAATCAACTTCCTACAGACTGGAGGAACTAGACATATGCAGAGGAAAACAAGGGAGGGGAGAAGCCAAGTCAATTAATTGTTACACACAGACTAAATAGCAAGGAGAATCCACCAGGGAGACAGTTTTCCAGGAAAATACTTCAGTGAACACTGATTTAAAGCAAGCATAAGATTCAAGCCATACTTTTTTTGTGAAATATTGTGTTGAAACTCTTTAAAAGCAAAAAGCGTCCAGAAATTCATCCTACATTATAAACAATTACAATTTTTCACAGTATTTTTAATGTGTTAAAGATTCTCTATTGCATAACCGTACACATTAAAGTGTTTATCTACAGCTTTCCTCAGAGTGATTAACCAAGCATTTATTTTCTTTCTCTGGAAGAATATCTTGCTGAAATGTGATGTTTAGACCAAGACCAAAAACTTAATCATTTAACAGATATCTGGAAAAAATAATGTCAATAAAGCTAAAGTAAGCTAAGTCTAATTCTAATAAAGAGGATTAAAATGCTGAAAGTGATGCTTGCCCCTACCATCTGCAGTGTAAAAAAAGTAACCAAACTGAAGTTAATTTAGAAAGTGCAAAAGATGAATCATGGGAGTCAGAAAAAGCATGATGACATGAACGCAAATGTGTATGTGACCATGAACACATATGCATCTTCTGACACATTGTCTGCCATATATCAGTAATAAACTATCTGAAAAGCAATAATGACTAACCTCCACATTTTAGTGAAACTGTGCATGAGGCTCACACAGCAAGGCAGAGCTGGAGGTTTTAGTCCATCCATTTGAAGGAGGAGGGCAGGAACACCGTACAGAACCAGGTATTTCACATAAAAAAATTGTACTTGAGCTAAAGCCAGGCCACCTAAAAGAAAAAAAATAAAAGTCATACCTTAAACAAGTCCTGAAATACTTTTAAAACCTGTTAATGCTGATTACTTCCAAATAGCCATTATTCAAAGAACTAAAGCAAGCATCATTGGTTCATGGGATATACAATACCTACTTTTGCAACAGCTATAGGACACAAACACATGCAATTACAACTTTACAGACACACAAAATAGTACCATCATTCCAATATGAAGCCATAAGTAGGCATCTGTAGTTCCAGTTTCAAAAAAAACTTTGTACTGTGGGATTGACTGCTATGAAAAACAAATACTGACTTAGGTTGAGCTAAAAATCAGAACATACTGATCTAAGCAATGAACATTTACCACAGGGACAACACATTTTTTATCTTTGCAAAAAACCCAACTAACCACTCTTCACTTTTTTCCTCCAGAATAGGTATAAACTTTGCAGCTTATCCTGACAGCTCCACAAACATCCCATGCACCATCAGACTGTGCTCCCCAAAGCACCCACTACAAGATCCCTGCTGCAGCCGAGGCGTGAAACACTGCAACTCCACTTCACAAAATGCTGAAGGCATACTTCAGATTTTAAATCCATAGGACAGAGGTCTCCTTAAAGTGCTTTAGCCACCCGATTTGTAACAAAGGAGAAATTTTGGCACTGTGTTTGCTCACAGCTTAACCCCTGGGTATGGCACAAAATGCAGCATCTTGCACAGGTGTGAGATGAAAAAATCATACTGGCTATTCTCAGAGTTATTACTCACACAAGTAATAATCTTCAAAAAAGAATCAGTAAAAAGCACAGGCAAACACTTTTACAGAAACTGGTGAGAGTTCACTCCCAAGAGTTCCACCAACTTCGGTAAACTTTTCCATCTGACTGACCATTGACAATAAGTAAAATCTAATCCCAAAGGAGGGACAGTAAATTATAATCTGGAAGAGCAAAAATAATTACAAAATGCAATTGTTATTTCTCCTTCCTTTCTAGTGTTCTGCTTTCCCTCATTGATATTAACTAACTTGTGATTTGACTGGAGTACTTTAAATATTTAATGTAATTTTAAAACCTTCCAGCAGACTTTCCTTGGAAACTAAGTTTTCAGTCTCACTCCATGAACATCTAAACCATCTGCTTTTTTTTTTTTTTGGCAAAGCATCCTTTCTGCGTTCTGCTGACTAATGGGTATACTATGAACAACAATCAAAAGTTAAACATTAAAAATTAACCTAATATATAACATCATAGGGCGAAATTCTGGCACTAATAATGTAAATTGCAAAACTCCCGCTGGCCTACACATGGCCAGGATTTTGCTGCCACACTCCAACATCTTTAGTTTTAATGCCGTGATTCACATGCATGACATAAGAAACAGTTGTGCCATACGAGATAAAAATTGATGTTAAAATGAAATACCTAGACATGAAGCTTATGATATTTTCCTTCAGGGAAGCAGTCATCTAGTATTCAATGACATTCTTCCCCAGAGGAAAACAAACAATCAGAAGCACAATTTGGATACCAGCCAATTAGCTACACATTAGATTACTGCTAAATCATCTATACAGCCAGCTATCTGCTTTAATTCCCATCTCATTCAGTTTCTCATTTCTTTTCTGACAAATCTCATTGGAGAGCTGAAGGCTGACACCCACACAAACCAATTATGAAAACCACAGCTGTCTTTGCACTGGTAAAATTCAAAATACTTTGGCTGCACATGACAGAAAAACAGATTTAGAGACACAGGCTATCACCTTCTTGAGACCTGAAAAATCAATATAATTGATTTAAAATACAGTGATGAAAGATACAGAGTTCTCATATACAAAGTTTAATACAGAGGTTTTGAGGAGAAAAAAAAAAAAACAAACCAAAACATTTTCACTCTCTGTAATAACACGCACCTAAGCTGTCATTACTGTTAACTAGCAGACAGCTCACCAGTACTGGTATCTTAAATAAATGTAGATATCATATCACCAATCAGTACCTGGCACACACTGGCCACTCTGCGTGTGGCAATTTAAGACTCACAATACCAGCAGCATTAAATTCCCTGCCAAAATACATAGATTAAGTTCTCATTGGTCTTCAACTCATCCCAGCTGTGGGAGAGTTCTGGCCACATATGGAAAACTTAGGGCAAGACTCACAGCCACACAACAGCTGGGCTGCATTGGCATCAGGCACAGGCTTTAAACCTTCCTGCACACCTGAGACATTCCAGCTGCTTGGCATTTGCTCCATTACAGCACAAAGCAGCCAGAAGTACACTGCTTTATCTGATTTAAAAACATGAAATAAAAAAGAAATTTAAGATCAATGCTAGATTTCTCAAATTCATTAACATAACATAATTTGTTCTCTAGTGTTTGATTTAAAGTTTAAAATGAACTTGCATACAAGTATTATCTTAAATTGGAAACGAGTTATATCAGGTGTATATAAAAACCACACCTAAGGGAAAAGTATTGCAAAAATGTTATCTTTCCTCTAGAATAAATTAATTCAAAGGATTCAGAGTCAAGGTTATTTTTTTAAATTGAAACATGTTAAGTGATTAAAAAAATTGAGTTAAAGTATCCATATAATTTTAAACCTATGCAGTTCAATAGTCAAGCTGTTTGAAGTCCCAGATAAACTGACTTTTACAGAAATTGATATTTTCTCTTTATCATCTTGCAACCCTTAAAATATTCTAAGTTTTCCTATGCTTTAAAAATATGTTTACAGACCTTCAAATCTTTACCTTCCTTAAATTTACTGCAAAACTGCATTTCAGAAGTTTCATAGAGTTTTGTTTCAAGAATAATTAAAATAAAATTCTGTGAACATTTTAAAGTTTTAATATTCTCATCACTCTGCCAAACCTTTTTTGATAGAACTTAATCAAACAGAATATTTTCATAAGCAAGCAACAAAATTTGGATCCAAGTATTAGAAAATCACACTTGGCATTTTTCTGTCCGTAAACCAAAACTCACGGTCAAAAATTGTAACTTAGCAGGCAGTTTTATTATGAGCACAACAGCACAAGTTTACCCTTTTCATAGCTACATTGACCCTCTGGCATTAATGACTGTAGGTGCTTGTTTCTGTCAAGCACCAGGGCAGGTACAACTAGAAAACACATATCAGAGATAAATATGCAGTCATATTTCAAAAGGATTATTGACACATGGCACAAGTCTAATGGGAAACAGACATTTAAAAAGCAGTTCAGAATTTGGAGCCATATAGTCAAATTCAAAATATCAAGCTAGAGGAGTTAATTTACCCTTTCTCTTATTTTTTACATGCCTTTTCCTATAGAAAAAAAAAATATGCAGAGATTTCCTCAAACTAAAATATCCATGAAAGAATATGGGTCTGCACTGGGCAGATAGGATACAGATACATCTCAGCAATAATGCCAACGATCATAAGATGCACCAGGAGAATCCAGCTCCATTAATAAATAAGAGCATGATTATTGACAAGCTTTACATACTGGGCTACAGTATTTTCTTCACAGCAGGACACTTAGTTCCTGACAAGAGCCCAAAGACTGGATCTACTATGATCATCTTACTCTGGTATTGATCACAGCAGGAGGATACACCTCATGCTGGGAGAAGCTTTCATTTGAACATATGACTACCACACTGCCAAGTCAACTTGGGACAAGCTGCCAGGTAAGCAGAGCTCTGCAGCCATTGCCAGCAATCCCATGGACGTCATGCTGTGCTCTCCTGTCTCCCGGCCAGGGCTAACCCCCGGCTCGTACCTGCTACACTAACCTGAATTAACGCAAAAGTGACAACTCAGTTTTGTTAACTCCTGTCTAGTCATTGAAAAAAAGCATTGTATAAGAAACAAAGCACCCTAATTTCACTACTTGAACAGAAAAACAATGCAATTAATCATTAGGCTTATATTGCTCAATAGTGTTTTTCACTGCTGTTTGGCAGTGCTTTGAAAGAGGCACTGGCTCACAAAATCAAAAGGAACGATGAAAGAAAAAATACTACAGGGACTCAGCATCATATCCTAGCCTTCCAGTAGCAACTAAGAGGCAAGAAAAATCCTAAAACATATGGAGCAGTTGCAGGAAAGTACATACCACAATGTTTAACCTGAAGACTATGGTTTTTTTCTGACAAAGTCCATAGAAACATTCAAGGCCAGGCTGGACGGGACTCTGAGCAACCTGATCTGGTTGGAGATGTTCCTGCTTCTCGCAGGGGTGTTGGACTAGACGGCCTTTAAAGGTCTCTTCCAACCCAAATTATTCTGTGAGTCTATCCTAAAGTGAAGTTACTTAAACAAGACTAAACAGAGCTGCAAGGGACTCCTGGTCAAGGCATAGACAGGTCTTTCAGGTTACTTAAAAGAAAACCAGAAGTTTTGTTTTTTTTTTTTTTTTTTTTTTTTTTTTTTGAAAAAAAAGCGCAAGTCCAGCTCTCTGTGCTAGCTGTAAGTTTCAAACACTGCTCTCCAGAATAGCAGGCGCTACTGTCAGTATTTTCCAAACTGTTGAAATTAAAGTTACTGGAAACTTGTGACAGTGGGAAAATGATGGTCAAGCATTAACAATTGTACATTTATTAAGAACCAATTTTCCTGTTGTATTATAATTTTTTTAATATAGATAGTTTTGGTTGCAGCTCTTTTCCATTGTGAAAATAGTTCTGGGAAGAGCTGTAGTGTGGCATGGTCTGGCTAATTCTTTAACCAAGGTAGGAGGCAATGATTACATGAGTATTGATTTATCTATTACAAGAAGACATCACCAGCTCTTCTGAAGCCTTATGAGTAAATAGCGTGTATGTGGAAACTTGAGATTCATGTGTTTGTTCTCTAAGTGTTCTCAGACAAAACATGTTGCTCTAGTGATTGTGCTGATACTATTGGCTCACTTTACTGGATTTATATATGGGGCCTAATAACATAGCCATTCACATTGAACATATTCTACATTTAAAGTCTGGTAAGACTTGTTTTAGGGCTCACTTTGTGCTATATTCATGTCTTTCACATATCTTTAAAGTTCCAAACTTACCAAGCAAATCTAAGTTTCTGTCTTCCAGGCTTGATGGTGTGGCAGTACATCATAGGCATTTTGAAGTAACTATAACACAAGAAAGAACCAAGTTAAGAGTTTTTGAAGACCTATAAGGTGAGCTTAAGTAGCTGTTTAAGGGCACCAGAAACTTCAGTATATCCTCTTTTGCTTGCTCGTCAGCATACTTGATCTTGAAACCAGTTTTGACGTGTGGCACAGTTCTGAGATGAACATGAATTGTCCCTCTTGTGTTCCTACATGTGATAATGCTGACACTTGAACTATATGCAATTTTATGGACACTGTCTTGACTGTCTATTCTTCCTGTACTATGACAGAACCTGAAAAGTCAGATAATATATTTGTAATGTGTTTGTTACAGCATGCTACTAGGTCAACTGAGGGCAATATTCTGATGTGTTAAGTGTTGCAGAGAGTAACACAAAAAGTCCCATCCTAATGTGCTTAAAATTCACACAGGACAGGCTGAGGGTTGGGCTGTGATTTACAGTAGGAAATGGTCTGTTAGCTCCCCTTTTTTTTTTTAATGGATTGATACAGAGGGAAGAAGTTAAAGGGTAGGTATGGATGATATATCAGAGAGGAGGATGGCAAGCACAGATTGTTGGTGCCTACAGGAAGAGAATGATCAAGGCAGTTGCTATTGCAGATGAACCAAAGACTGAGAGTCATATGACTTCATCTGTTAATCCTTAATCATTAAAACTCACTTTCCCTTTTAGGGAAGGGAAGCACATCTCCAGCAGACCCACTGTTGGTGACTGCACATGAGCCAAGCTCCATCAGTTCATATAACCAGCTTGTAGCACCAAGAGTTTGTCTTGCTCAGTTCCAGCTTTTCATCAATGTGGAGAGAAGGGAGACATTCAGGGGGTTGCTAAAGCTCCAACTAATGAATCAAGTAACATAGATAATATAAATGCTTTCAGCACTTTGAATGCTCTTTTTCCTCTTCTAGTGCATTACCATTCTTTTTGTGAAAGAATGTAATTTAACAAACTATGCAAACTGGCTTTTCTGAGGGTATTAAGCAACTTTTCTAAAAGCCTAAAGTAATCTGTCTCAGTTTTGGGCCTTACTTAAAGCCAATTTTTTTTTGGCACACAAGTGTGGCCGGCACTGTCTTGTATCGTTTTTTTTGGTTTTCTTTCTTGGCTTACAACAGAAGAGAGCAATTAAAAATAAATTAGATGCAGGAGCTGGCAATTCATGATTGCTGAACAAGTTGTTGCTCCAGTGTTGCAGATACTATAATGTTACATTAAATTCTTGCTAGGTTAATATGCAAATAGCAAGTGTGTTACAAAATAAAATTGTAGATTCCTTTGCCTAACAACTGTACAAAGCAGTTGACTGTTTTCTGCTTTTTTGTGTCTTTGGAATGGGAGAAGTGAAGAAAAGACTTTAAAAAAGCAAAAAAAAAAGTGCTTTTCACAGTTGAAGCCAATATTGGCAGCCTCACAGCTGCACTGTTGATGTTGCTGTAGACACTGTTTCGGCGTTAGCTAAATATGGCAAGAAAACCTTGGATTTTCAAAACTTAATTGTCACTCTCTTCATGACTTTGAATCACTTCTCTTTGGTTTTTTTTCCCTGTAAAAGAAGTAAGATTTTGCAATGCTTGAAATTAACAAAGGAAAGAAGCTGAACTTGACGCTTTCCATAAAAGTTTCTCTGAAGTTTAATTATTATAAATGGTTAGCTTCCTGTGCTCCCCTGGACTACAGATGAAGAGTTGTGTTGAGTTTTGAGTTGAGCTGAGATTTTTGAGTATTAAGAACAAACATTTGTAAAGATTCCAGTGAGGCCATGTTTGCATGACTCTTCTGTACCTTTTATTCAGAGTCCTTTCTAGTGCAACTCGTTTCTGTCACATAGCAAAGAGAAAGTTAGAAGCTAGAATTGTGTTTTGTCCTATAACTATATTGATAGTTACACCAAGGTAACTATCATGTGATCTAGAGAAAACATATGCTGGGTTTTTTCCTATTTTAACGTTAAGTTGGCAACAAAGCTCATTTCTGTCTGTGGTTAATAATCTTTTGTCTGTCTTATGAAAAATGTAGTTCTGACTTAACCAGCTATAATAAGTACCTGAAGCACAGACTGCTTCTTTGTAATATTATAAATATTTTGGTTCTGCAAACATAGTTCTCAATGTATTGCATACCTTTGGCAGAAGAGCAAGTGCTCTTAGAAGAAAGTATTTTTAGCTCTCTTTAAAACAATTGTTTTGTATTCTCTGAAGCTTGCAATGATCTGCAGTGTTAACTTTTGCTCTTTTTCTTTTCCTTGCCTGTCTTAGAAACAAATTCTGTGCTTTTGATTTGGCAGTTTTCTGCTGTTTAAAATATGCAGCTCAAACAGCCCAGTGGATCAGCTCTAGGGAAAGGATTTTTAAAACAGCCTAAGTAAGCTAGCTGCCTCTTGGAAAACATGAGCCTTGATAACATCTGCCTCTGAATAAACAGTTTGTTTTTGGAAGCATCCCAACCTTTGATAGCCCTCAGACAGCACAGACCTTTGCTGTAAAAAGCAAGGGAGTAGTTGCATACCCAGACTGTTGGAGTTGTTTTTTTTCCATATACCTATGAAGAGGTTATGTGATCTGATGCTCTCAGGATTATTAGGGTTGGCTATGAAAGGACTAACATAATTTCATTCTATTTAAGGCATGTATTTTTCTTACCATAATGTTGATTCTATTCTGCTATTTAGCTTTCAGAAATTCTGTAATTTCAATAAAGCCTGAAGGACTTCAGTATCCAGCAGCCTTAGTCTGTTTATAGGGAGAAGACACTTTGTCTTCTGGATTCATGTGAACAAAAATAAGACTGAAAATCAAGCTTCATGCTTCTCTAACATTGTCAGTAAAGAAGTTTTTACAGACAGATCATTATTTTTGTGTGCTTTGTCAGGACTTTACACATAACTAAGTTAGAGCTGAGTTAAATTCAGCTGTAAATCTTGTAGCAAGCCACTCAATTGACCTGATGTTAAGTGATTAGGAGCAATTGCAGGCTGGCAATGGCTTGAAGTTCCCCTGGAGCCAACTGTCCCAGGTAAAGATGCTTAAGAAGGGATGAGCTTTAGTTTTCCCACTTATCCTCAAGAACTTCTAAAGGACCTCTGCTTCAAGACATTGAATACATAGATGATCTTCTCAAACTGATATGTCTGTGGTGTATTATTGCTGCTGGAACATTTCTGTTTTGGCCAGAGACAGTTCAACTTGACAAAGACATCTTTGAGAAATCTACAGGAACAGCTAAAATTAACTTTCTGTACAGAAGGTGAGTGAACTGTAGCAGTTCTTAGTACATAGCAAAGAAACCTTATGAATAGAGGAAAGAATTTTGGTACAAGACTCATTATCGATACCTTCCTCTGGATTATTTTAGTGTATTTCATATTACTAGAAGATTGAGCTGTGACCTTTGGTCTCTGAAGCTATATGATACTTATTAATGAGTGCAGGTACCAAGATATGACTGAGTATTGCTCCTTATCCCCTGTGCTCCTTCCTTTATGCTTTCACTGGTGCCTTTGGTGGATGGGGACTTCTCTAGGAATATTCTTACTACACTTGAAACATGAGGCCTTATTTAAGAGCAGGATTTCATTGTGCTGCACAAATTGATTGAGGGGAACCGCGTGCTTAAGAAGGTCTGGTAGGGGCCAGTCTGTCAGTCACTGTGTTGTTTAGAAGCTCACATTAGGCATGGTTAATCCAGTAGAAGTCTGGACACTGAAAGAAGTAGATCTTTGTCAAATACCTTGACTTGAATTGCAATTAAGGTTGCATTCAGATAGTATTGCAGTTCTGTCTGCGAAGCCGTGATCAGTGGCCTCATTGCGATATGTACATGCACAGCACACACAACTTGTGTCAAAGGCTTGGGAGCGAAGCAGTTAGTGCAATGCAGGCTTGTGCAAGTACAATCCCAGATTTCATTGAAAGCATTTTGTCAAAACTAGTGTGGAATAACTCCTGCTCGTTCATGAAGATGGCTGAAGCCAAAGTCATCTTGTTTTCAAGGAGAGTGAGACTGGGCTACAGTTGGCCTTGATATTTATTACTGTGTATGAAGACACAGTCTATGCTTTTATTTTCTCATAATAAAAGTGTTAGTGTATGGATAAATTAAAAATTCTCTATGGATCAGTGAAACCAACACTGGTTTCACTGATCCATAGATCGGTGGACTAAAGCTGGACTAAAAAGAAAGGCAAATTTATACGTATCAGTAATCACTAACATGAACATCAGGAGAAATAACCTGTAGTCTAGGAGCACTATTAAATTTTTGCATGAGCTCCTTTTTGGTTTCAGATAACAAACCTTTTCATTTGGCCAGCTCTCCATTTTCTCAAAGATGACCATTTTTTTGAAGTACTTTCCTAGAAGGACAGCTATTTGTCTCTATGTTGAAAAAAAAACAACCCCAAAAACCCAGCAACAAAACAAGAAGTGCACAAATGGTGTAGGTATTTGTAGTTTCTTTATGGAGCCTGTCGACATTACGTTGTGGCTTTTTGAAGACGTGCACGCCTTTGCCTCTGGTGTATCTACATTCTACACAGAGAAACAGCTGAGGACCTCTACCTTTCAAAGAAATTCTGTTTATTGTGGCTAAGAGTAAGTACACGGAACAGCCTGCACTGATGATGAAGGGGATATGCTGACAACTTCTTTTGATATGATTTTCTCAATGTTGTACTGGATTTAGCACAAGCAACGTACTCTCTCTGTTATTACTAGATCCCATGTTTTCATAGTTTTCTCAGAGAGAGGATGATTCCTGTTTCATATGTATAATTTTAAAATTCATCTTTTCATTTAGGATAGACATTAGTTAAACTTGAACTCTTAGTTTCCTTGGGCCAAGTGAATGATATTATGGACAGTTGTAAGGTTTCTGAAGTAAGGAAAAAGTGTGCATGTGTTATAGATTTAAGTGCATTTGCAAATTTGTATTTTTACACAGATAGTCTTTATAAAGTACTTATGAGAATACACAGATGCTCATAGATTAGTTTTGTAATAATTTGTATTGTGGTTATTTCCAGCTCCCTTCAATGCCTTTTTTTGCAAAAACATTGTCAGAAATGATCCTAAAATAGAGCCCAGCATTATCTTATTTATTCCTGATTTGTATTTATCCTGTAAATCTGTGGTTGTGCAATACTGTGATGACAAATGTGAGGACAAATAACTTTATATCTTCCTATTAATTAAGCACAGCAAATGTCTTTTCTCAGGCAAAACAAATTCCACAAAGGCTGTTTTCTCATTTTATGAACAAGTCTTAGAAATAGAAGAGTAATTGCTATATTTGTGAGACAGGCATTCAGATTTCTGAATTATACTTGAAAAAAAAACGTAGTTGAAAGATGTTGACAAACTGGATTGGATTCAAATACCAATAACCGCAATAAGAGAGCTCTGTGTCTTAAAGGAAGAATAAAAAGATTGCCAACTTTTAGCCAAATAGTAGCTGTGGACATGAAGTGAAAGAAATAGACTGAGTATCTCGGCAATGTCTTGCTCTGAGAGTTCTCACTGGGCATGAGATAGGTTGCAGTTTTAAACACTTTCAGGTTGCAATGCAGCAAGGCACCTAAACATCACCAGCAAGGGACCGTAGATACAAGTAGCACTGCTTCATATCTTAAAGATTATGTAAAAACTTGATGAAGAATTCTTTCTCTCAGCATTTTTCTGTTGAACACTTCTAATTCTATAGTGAGAAATGTAACAAAGGAAAAAAAAAATTCATTTGCTGTAGCACTTTTAATTTGGTGATTTTTTTTTTTTCTTGCCTCTGAGCAAAAACTGTTCTTTAAATAGTAATTCTAGTGGTTAGGAAAACTTGAGTACAGAGAGTTCTGATACTTCAGCTTTTTTTTTTTCTTTTTGTATGCTTGCAGTTATTTATGATTAGACTTCTTTTGTTTCTTTACTGGACCACATGTTGGAAAATGGTCTGAGAAAAATTCAATGAGTTTTATGGAAAACTGACTAGGAGAGAAGGATTTAAAAATGAAAAAAAAGCTGGAGATTTCTTCATAAACCCAGAGTACAAGAGGTAAAATTTCAGTGTAAGGAAATCTTTGAAATTTCAAAATCTTTCCTAAGAATAGAAGGAAACTTGAAGACTTCTTTTTAAAGACATTTATCTTTTCAACAAACATTTTCAGTCCATTCCAAATGCTTCTCTAGTTTTTGGAAGTGTGACATAACATATTTAAAACGTGCAAATAGTCATTTCAAGTAGAGATGTATTCCATTCTAAGTATCTGTTAGATAGAAACCAGGAAGTTTTTTTTTTTTCCTCTCAATTCATATTCTGATGAAATTGACTGAATTTTTTTAAATGTGTCAGATTAGGATTCTAACAAAACAATTCTGATCCACTGTGAATTTACACCTTATACGTCAAATCAATGTCGGGCTTGGAAAAATCTGGCTTGCAGAAGAGTTCTGCCTGTTCTCATGCAATGCCACATGGTGGAGTATTGCTTTTTCTGTCGAGCTTTTTCCCCCGCATCTGTCATCTAAAGAACTCAAGGCATCTGCGAACTGGTATTTGATGAGAGGAAGTTTCTGGTAAGCGTTAGCTTCACAGCATTTCTTTCTGTTATGCTGTGCTACTGGAGCAATTACAAAGTCCCTTGTCAAAACCACAAAAGGTTCTGAATGACAAAGGATACTTCTGCCTTTTGTTGCACTTTTTGATTGCTGCTGTTCCAGCCTTGGACTGCATTCATAATGCCTCTTTTAAATTAGTAAAGTCAGTGAGAGCCTGCAGACATTTTTTGTTCTCTCCTTTGTGACTTAGCAGGGTACTTCTGTTACAATTGGCTGTAAAGAAAACTTATTTGTTCGGGTGTAAAATGAACTAATATGTAAAGCTGCATTTTTTAATTTAAATGATATTTTAGCAGGATGAAATATAATATAGCCACAGCAGAGAGAGCTAGTGAGCAAATTAAAATAAGACTGGAAGAGACAAGCAGAATTTGTATATCTTCTGTATTTCAGCATCAAAACCTTTATATCTCCCCTACATGCTGTGGCCGTGTTAGTTTAATTTATTTTCTAGTTTTCCTATATCTCAAGGTGCAGTTAATACATGTATTCATCCAGTTTTTTCCTGTCCATATTTCAAATTCCTTCCTTAATTTGGTTGCATAGGAAAAGAGGCTTATGTGACCATGCTGTGAATATAAGCAAATGTGCTGTCTAGCTGCTTTTTATTTTGTCCTTCCTTAATAAATTTTTAGTTATTGGCCAGTTTACAGACTTCTGTCTACTTAACATAATACTGAATTCCTATAAGTTTCATGGAAATGAGTTGCTGGGCAGAAGAGAGAAACCATATTAGTTCTCTTGTTTGACGAAAAAGTGACCTGAGTTCAGCTGTGGTGAGCCCCAACGCCTCTATGGACTCCATGGCAGTGGGAAAAGCTTCAGGCAGAATTTTGCACCTTATTAGGCATGAGGGGATGGGAAGAAAGGCATCCTTAGCTCCGGTGCTCAGGAAACAGCTTAGTTTTGTCTTTACTGCACTTGGGGTTTTTTTTACAACCTGTAATTATTTTATTTATTCACGCCTCTTTTTTTTTTGTAGGTTTGCTGTATGCTAATCTATTCTTCTCTTCTTACAGGGGACAAAGAGGCTGAATAGTCCATGTTAGTCCTCAGTTCATCAAGGCATTTTAGTTTTCACATAATGTTAATCAGCAAAGATCAGTATTGATCATGTCAAGTCTCTATGGCTGATGTAAGACCTGGAATTAAGATTTTAAAGAGTGAATTTGAGGTAGGGGAATTTCTTTGTGGACTGTCAACCTCCACAGGCTGCCCCTGTAGGCACATTTTAATTAATTAATGTAAAAAGAGTGACATGAGATTACACATTTAGCCCTGTGCAGTATACCAGTCACAAAGTAAAACACAGAAACTGTCCTGGTAGTTGAGACCATAACCCACTTGACTGCAATGAACTACAGTAATGTGCTCAATTATACTTTTTCTTGTTCTGGGTAAGGGCATCTTAAGTGCATCTCTGTAGAGCTTCACTGGGAAGGTTAAAAGGTGTCTTAATCCTGCTTAGAGTGTTGTATGATGTTCCCACTATACTTGAAGATAAATTCATGTGTTTTACATGTAAGCCGTGTAACTGTTAGAATCTTGCAGAAAACATGGATAGCAAAATCTGTACCTCTAGCAATGAATTACATTTGGAGAGCAAACTGAGTTCTGCTCATGGAATGGTTGTGGGGATTTGTCTTTTAGGGAGATTTCAGGCTTGCATCCTTTCTACATATGGGGACTCAAAACCAAAAACATTGATAAGACTCTGCCATGTGTGTAGACACTGGGGATAGAAAATGCAACCATATTTGTGGTATGTCTGTGCTCTGGAGTGGATGTATATCGCTACATCTGGCTTAGGTTGCTTCAGGCTCAGTCATGAAAATTATCTATTGACTTAGTTTGGGAGTTGCATGATTTTTAAGGTTAATGAGAGAATGAAATTAAGGGGATTCTCTGAAATCTCAAATATAAAAAGACTAATTCATAACTTTAGAGGCGGCATTGAATAAATCTGCTTTGAAAGACAGCTAATGTGAAATAATGGAACTGTGCACTAAGCTATGGAAGATGTTCACACTGCTTTCTAGTGGGTTGGGATATTAGAATTAGTGTATGGCCCTATCAAGAGAAACAGCCTATGTGGAACCCTGTTCATGCAGCTCTGCTTATTAAAACTAGAAAACAAGCTTTTCTTTGACAGATTCCATTCTTAAAGACGAATTCTGTTGCTCTTACTGAGAAGTGCCTTTCACCACTGAGTTGTTTCATCTGCTCTTATTCTTGAAACACCAACAATATATTTTGAAAAAAAAAAGATTTAAAAACGTCTTTCTGTAAATAGTCTCTAGTGTTAGCAAATTGGCAGTGTTTATTTATTATCAGGTGCAAAATTTAATCCAAACCACTTCTTTTTCCTTTTGTCTGAGTTGGCAGATTTTGTGTTTGGAAAAGCTTTGCACACAAATTAAAAGTAGAGCAGTATGCTCGCTATTTCAATATAAAATTAATATACTGTTTATGAGATCAGTAGTAAAATATTGTTTTGGTGACAAATAAAGCAAATGCTTAGTTTTGCATATCTGTGCAATTTATGTAATATGATCCATAGTACTATGCAGCAAGGCCAAGGTGGGGAATAGCAGAATTTTTGCTCAAGGCCTGAAGCTAAGACAGTTAAGAGGGTACCGTTAGGAGATTACAGGAGAGTAAAACTTGATCCCAGTCTGGTCTTCGTAACATATCAATCTTATCAGTTTCAGAAGAGAAAGAAATTATGTAATCTTAATATTATATGTTAATTTAGACTGAATGTCCTACAGTATTACTTTGGCACTGTGCTAGTAGTGTGTCAGCTGTCTCCAGGGGCCCTCGTCAAAAGCAGAGGAAAGTCTCCTGCTGTGCCAATACTGTAAAATAAATAACATTCTCAGAAGATTTATACAGAGCTGGAGCACAGAATGTTACTAGTTGTCATAAAACAGACAGAAAAAGGGTTGCGTTCTGAAAGGCAAGACTTGGGAAATGACTGATCCCAGGGAAGGATAAGTTTGTTGATCTGGAAACATCATTTGAGAAAGAAATGATGAGCAAGTGTCCAGCAGTTGGAAGTTACCAAGGGACACGTGTCCAAAATGCAGATCTGTAGCTGAACTTCTTCCAAGCACATTTAACCTTGTTTGGTCTGGAAATGTCATGAATCTGAGTTGTGTTTTGAACCTACACTTATCAATATTGGTTTTGCTTGGGCTGGATAGTAAATAAATGCTATCTGGAGAGCCTTTTTTCCCTGTATTGATTATTGATATTCTCATTTGTAGCTGAAACTAGTAAGAGAAATGGTGCATTACTTTAAAAATTAAACAAATAAAAGACAAGCCCCACATGTATGCATTTGGGGGGTGACAACTATAGTCCTATCTAGTTTCCCTGTGAATCAAGTTTTGCTACCCATTTCCGAACTGTCATGTCTCTCTTCATTCCTCTCCACCACCCCTCATAAATCAGAGAGCAATCAGCAATTCCAAACTGCTTACTGTGTGCCTGTAAGTGTTGCTTAACAAGAAGTCAAACAGCTAATCATAGTCACACACACTGTAGGTAATTTATGGCCATGCCAGGGGCTTTGCCACGTGCTCCACCAGCTGGATCCTGCTGTGGACGATCAGGGGACTGTTGGGGTATGCTGCTGCACCCCGGCTTTCGTCTCTCTGCACTAGAAGTGTACACGTAAGCCCCATCTCAATGCAATGAATGATTGTAGCTGGAGGAATGTATGCTACTGAAGAGCTGAGTATACTCCTGATCAATTAAAATTCTGGAATAATTAAAAAAAAACAAGAAAGAACTGTCATGAATTGGGAGGGGAGCTGCCCTTTGATGTCCTTCTTCATATCATGCTAAATATATATGTCTCAGTAATGCAAATGATACTTCATTGTGTTCCAGTCATTAGCAGTTACTCCTGAGACAGGAGTTGGGTGAGGCAAAAGGAGTTTTTGAGACTTTTGAGAATTTTAAGGAAGGTGGTTACTTAGGCCAGTCCAGGGGCAGGCTTTCAGGGCAGGGCAGAGGGTCGCACATGAGAATCCCGCGTGGAAGGAGACCACACCTTGGACCCTGCCCCTCCTTTGTGAGTCTCATGCGGGTTTTGGTCAGTGAGTGTTAGTTTTAGGAGGATTTGACAGTGAAACATGTTATACTTTTTTCTCCTCTTATTCAGTTTTAAAATCTGCTTAGAGCACAGTATGTTTTAAGTGATTTATTGTATTAGTATAATGGCAAGTTTCTATTTATTGGTTCATCTGTGCTTCGGGAGTTAGCACCATCCCCAACTCTCGTTTTTGGTCCCGTTCACTAGGTGCTCTTTCTATCACTCTATTTTTCTCAACATGACCCCAACAAATTAGTCCTATCACTTGCAATCTTCAAAGAACCACAGGTTCCCTTTACTTTTCTAATCATGAATGCCTGGTTTCTGCAGCTGAAGCAGAAGTTTAATGGGAATCCCCATCTGCATTTAATGTGCACTTGGCACAGTGCCTCTGTTATTTCTTTAAAATTATTTCTCCCTTTTAAAATCCAAAGTTGAAAGTCTAGTCTTGATCGAGTCAATAGGATTTTTGCCATAGAGTAGTGGGGCTACTGAAATCAACCCCAGAATCCCAGCAGGTACATTTTTATTGTTCATTTTTATCTATTAACCTTATCGGATTGCCTCTTCTCCTTAATTTATTCATTACTATCTCCCTAACAGTACTGAAATTTAATCTTGGAAAATAGGCTTAAGATGTTCAGTCAGTTACCAGAGGTGGAAATAAAACTCATGGAAGCCAGCATACTTTAATTTCTTCTTTTTAGGCTTAAAGAGTTTTTTTTTATCTGTATGCATAACTGAGAAAATATCTCTTCTATATCCTCCAATTGTTTTCTCTAGTTGCCGGTACCAACTTTTTCATAAAAGAAGCCTTTCCAGTTTTCTAGATTTACAGTGTAGGTCTACCAATCTCTTGCTTTGCGTGCTTTTCCTGTTCCTTTTTGTAATTAACAAACGTATTTACATAAGGAAATTGTTTTTTGCATTCTCCGGTCTTTGAAAACAATCATGCATGAAAGAAAATGGAGCTGTCTGAGATCACAAGAACCTAAATAGCAGATTTTGAGGTAAAAAACAAGCTTATATACCTGCAGATCCAGCAAATAGAGGAAAATGGCCATAATCTTCATTAGAAAGTATCAATAGAGTCAACTGCTCTTTGACAGGGAGTGTAATTCTCATTGTGGGCAGCTGGAGACAGTAAAAGGTCAGTCTTTTATGATTCTCTGTTTGAAGATGTTGGCTGGGTGGCAGAATGAAATAAGGTCTTTTCTTTCTCCCAGGTAACATCTTCATTCCCCTTTATGAACATGTAATCAGCAGTGTCAAGCCATTAAAAAGCTCAGCACAGAAAAGTCCTGCAGTCCCTATCCTAGTGTAACGTGATGTCCTGTATTCTTACACAGTAACGGGGGTCATATAACTTATCTGTTGCTGAATGCTTGCTCTTGGAGAAAGTTGGATGTTGGTAAAGTGAACTTTCTTCCCACAAAATTACATAATTTTATTTAAAATTATTAAAGTACACATCAGAAAAAAAAAGACACAAGTTTTTCCTACCTGTGTCACCAAGTGATACTCTTTGACAGGTATATCTGATGCTCAGCTTTCTCTCAGAATAACATCCTGATTATTTCTGTGTACTTTTTTTTCCTTACAGCTTGATTTGTTATATCTTTCTTGTATCAGCTTTCTCTTTTAATTCCATTTCTCCGTACATATTTCGAGGGTTGTTCCTTATTTTCTATCACATTTTTCTTTCCTTTTTTTTTTTCTTCCTTTTTGTTTCTCATTTTCTGTCTTTCTTGCGATCTGGAGAAAGTAAACTACAGAGCTCCTAGGTATGATGGTGACTTACATTCATACTGAGTTAAATTAAGGAGGAAGCTTAACACTTGTGGGATGCCAGCTGCTATAGCAGAGAGGGGATCATATGGTCTACTGGCCTCTCTTGTCTATCAGCCTCTCTCTTTGAACTTACATGTCATTTAGGAGACCACTACAATATCCAAAATTCATTTTAATGTGACATTTTGTGTCTCTTTTAAACAAAAGGGCTTCTAGGAGTAAAATGTAAAAGAGGCAGAAGTAGGAGAAAAGGGATTTAATTGCAGACATCACCACTCATAACATTTCCATTCCATATTCCTAAAGATCATGTAAATAAGAATACCTGCAAACCTTATGTATGTGAGAAATAATCCTAAACTTAATATAGAACCACCATGAGCTTTGATCAGCTCTTGAATTTGCTCCACAGCAGATATTTGGTACCCATATGCTGGGAAAATGCTAGTTTATTTTAACTGTCCTCCAGGCTGCCTCTTGTGCCTTCACAGCTTTTGTAATTGAATTTGACCTAGAAAACCAGCGCCTTCTTGTCACCAAGTTTTCCAAAATGTAAGCCAAACAGAGGAATTCCCAAGTGATTATAAATGAAATATTTTTTGCTGAATGTCAGCATGGTCTCTCATAAAACGAACCATTTGATGTGTTTTTCCATACTTGCAGGCTTCAGCCATTTGGTGTAGTAATAAACATCCCCAAGTCTTATGTCATTGATTGTTTGGCTTCAGCAATGATGAAATATGGAAAACAAAATGAAGGAACATAAACCTTGTCTGACATTTATTTAGAGACTATGTGTGAAGCATACCTGGCTTTTCATACTCATCATAGCACCTGACAGAAGTGACACATTCAGCCTTAGCAATGTCTAGTTTATCTTGTCAGTGTCTGAAACAGACAGGGGAAACCTTTCAGTGTTGTACTTCATAAAAATGTAACCAGACTGATAAATCTGTTTATTTTTCCCTTAAATGTGCCCTGGTTTCCATAACAGAGACAGCTTGCTTGTATGCTGATGAATGGTTACTCTCCCATCACAGATCTTTATGGATGCTTTGCCAAGAAACTTGGTTTTTTAATTCCTCAGCTTTTTTTTTTCCTTCTTTTTTTTTTTTTTTTTCCTTTTCCAGCACCTGAAAGCTTGCAACTGGCCTGGCTTGAAAACTGCCTTGGCAATTTTACTAAGGCACTTACTTTGATAGCTAAAAATGACCTTGAGGAATGATTAATACAGTGTGGGGGTTGATGACATAAATCTGTTAAAGTGTGCCTGATGTACAGCTTCACATGCAAGAATGTTATAGCCGTATTCCTGTACTAACACAGTGACATTGAACAGACTGTAGCAGATATGAAATCTACAAAAAAAGCCCCTCCCTCCTAAGAGCTTGAATTGTTTTTATGAATTTGTTACCAAAAAAATGCTTCTGGTAAGGGAATATAAACTATAAAGGAAAAGAACAAACAGCGGTTTGTTAAAGGTACATTGGGACATATTCTCCAACTCACATGATTGTAGTGGTTGTTATTGAGGTCTTTGCCCCAGGAGTGAAAGAGTCCACTCTTTCTATATTGTACTGTTTTTAATGCAAAACAATAACAAGATACAGCTAAATTGGGAATAATTTAGCAGCACCAAGAAATATGTGTCTGCACAAATCTGTCAGTTGCTAGTCATTTTGGATGTACATATTTAGAAGACATAGGTTAATTCCTTCCTAACCTAAAAAAAAAAAAAAGTCATAAGGAGGTAGAAGAAGGAAGGATGTACTTTGTACTGGACTGGTAAGAAATGAATTTAAGTTGCTATCCCTAACCA
>JAAGAY010142160.1:0-129080 GCA_011801015.1 Ardeotis arabs
ATCACTGGAACAGGTTGCCCAGAGAGGTGGTGGATGCCCCATCCCTGGAAACATTCAAGGCCAGGCTGGATGGGGCTCTGAGCGACCTGATCTAGTGGGGGATGTCCCTGCTCCTTGCAGGGGGGTTGGACTAGATGACCTTTGAAGGTCCCTTCCAACCCTAACCATTCTATGATTCTATGATTAATCTTAGATAATTCCCTTTCACCTGCCAGGAGGGAGAAACCTATAAAAGAAAAATATTGTAGAGCTTTAAAAGGTATTGTCGGGTTATATGATGGTTGGCCATCAGCCATTTTCACATCTTATCCTCAACAAAACACGCAATCTTTTTTGACAATTGCTAGCCCTTGATAACCACATGCTTGGATATTTATTCAAACGACCACATCATATCCCATCTCCCTTTTGCTGAATTCATAGCTATTTGCTAATGTAGATCCATAGAGTCCAAAAACTATGCTAAACAGAGCACCTGAAAGAATAATTAACTTCAAATGCACTATCTACTTTTAGTTTGTATCATTTAGCTGCTTACTGTAAAGTCAGACGGAAGGCCCCAAAACCCAAATCTTGTCTCCAGCCTTATCACCTTACCTAATAGAAGATCGTGTCTCTATTCACAGATTTCCCCCTATTACAGGTTCAGAAATTGAAGACTACAGCAACACTACGATTGTATCAATACATATGTTAACAATATTTTCTCAGTAACTACAGCCTCTTCATAAACAAACTACATATAAATCAAATTTAAGTCTTCCCTACCCTTCCGTCAATAAATTTAATGTTTTCCATCAGTTACGTTCTTACATATACAATGTTAACTGCACACTGATGTTGCCAACCTTTCCCAATTTCTGGACAGCAACAAATTGTCTATTTCTAATCTCGTTATGAATTGTAGGATCATAAAACCCATGATTGCATTGGTCTGAAAATTCAGTGTAGGCCTGAGGCACCGATCCGCTAGGTATATTGGATTAGGCTTCCCTTTTGCAATCGTTCATTTCTACTTTTAACACTGCTCATAGAGCCAGGTCCCGAAATCCATTTTTAATTGCTTACGTTTAGGGCTTCTTTCTTGGTGTGACATGAATCAATTTTGCTATCATAATGTCAGCAAAGAGAAAATGTCCATTACCGCAGTTTATAGGAAAACATTATTTTTCTCAAACTAGAAGCCACTGACATTTAAGCCTAGTAAACAGCCTTGATTTAGAAAAGAGAAATAGTAATGGATGTGTCGTATTATATAGGTGACATTAGCTGAAGCTCACTTTGGTAGAAAATTCAAGGAGGAGCAGGCAAGGAATGTCGTCTTATTTCCTCTTTTCTACATTGTTTTAATTAGCTGGGTGGAACAACTAGTGTATCTAGGTGGTATAAACCAGTTTAAGTAAATCTCCAAAATGTGGCTAGCACAGATGACATATTGGTCTTATCAGAGGTTTGTGGGGATACAAATTACCTGACAGCTTAACCGTGGCCCTCAAGGCAGTGTTGGAATCACAGGCCAACAAGAAAACAAGCGATCAGGCACGTAGATGCCTAAAAGACAAACCTACAGAAAAGTCCTATTGGATACCTAAAACACAGGACAACAAAGTGACTTCTAACTTTTCCTTACTGGTCTAGTTAAAGCAATACAAAGTAAAACTCTTCTCAAGAAAGATGACAGAATGGTTGAGGTTGGAAAGTACCTCTGGAGGTCGTCTTGTCCAACCCCCTGCTCAAGATCAATCTTAATATTCTTTCAAATTATCAGTCCCTGGAAGTTTCAGAAAGTGTAAGATTTTAAACTAATGTTACAAAAATACAGCTTGCTGAGAAAATGTGCTCTCTTCTCTATCTTCTTCCATTATCCCACCCTCCCCAAGAGATACATAGTTGTTTTGATGTTACTGGAAGACCCAACTGGGAAGAGAAATCTTGTTAATCAGACCTTCCAGCACCCACCCTTTTAAAAATTCTATGCTAAAAATAAAAATGAATACTCAGAGATTAATTCAATATAATTATGAGGGCGATAGAGGAGGAGTTAAAGAACAGAAATCAGCAAAAATGAGTGACAAAATGTCCCAATAAAATAAAAATCCAAAAGACGTGTTTACAGGGAACAAATGCCTCCTCAAAACAGTTTGAGGAAAAGAAAAGCTCTCATTCTACAAATGATGGATCAGGTATCAACGCAGCATTAGGCAGCCTCCGAGAGTTGGGTCCCTACAGACAGAAGACCAGGAGTAGTAAGAGATTTTATATATAAACTGCAAAATGGATGTTATAATCATAGCTATAGACATCCTATACTAGCTAGGAGCATCCTCAAGAAGCCATATAGGTGGACACTGCGTGGGAACCCACACATGCCTGTGTTTGAAGGGAAGTGCTTAAAAGCACTTTGAAGAGGAAAAATGATAGTTGCAATATTTAAGTTTTTTATTTTGAGGGGTACACAGGGTCATTATCTCACATTAGAGACACTGGCAGGTACATCTCCTCTCCAAACACCGTTCCAGTTCTAGAAAGTTATCAGCTGGCTTGGAAGGATTCAGACAAGAAAACATAAATACCACATTGGCGCTAATTAAATATATACAGGGTTAATAAAGGCGACAAAGAGTGAGAATAATAATGCTGTTCAGAAGGATTTCAAGCGTATAAAGAGACAAACAAGAGAAGATGCCAAGGGAAACAAGGGCCATACACTACAGCGCTGGCATGAAGACAAGAAAAAAATACGCATAATATCAGGAAAAACTGCACAGAAGAGTTTCCCCAAAGGAAAAGGTGAAAGCTTTGTCACTTCAATCACTTAAAAATTGTATGGAGAAAGCATATCTTGCTGGAAAAATCAGAGGGGCACAGACTGATACAGAGCAGATGACTTGATGAACTCCTCTCCACTGAGGGTTCCTCAGTCAACACAAAAAACAACACAGTAGAAAAATGTAAAGCTCGCAGCCTAGAGTTTTTCTTTTTTTTTGGTCAATTTTAGATGCTCCTTTGCAGAGGAATAGGGAGGGAGAATGGTAAAGCTCAGCTCCCTTGTGATAGAGTTCTTCAGCTTTAGGTAAAATTAAATACAAATATAGAAATTGTCCTTATAAACTTTTAAATGAAATCTCAAATTTGGGATTAAGACATACTAAGCCTTTACCCAATTTTGTGCTAAAGGAGATCTTTTCAAGCTCAGGTGTGTCAAAACAGAGATATCTGCTTCTATCACAAACTAATTTGAGCCAGCATTTCTAGCTCTGTCTAGCACAGAGATTAGATAGCCCAGGCAATTTTTTATAATAGGTCTCAAGCTAGAGCAGTACAATTGCTCTTGCTGAGATTTATGGAAAGTCATTACTGATTAGTATTACTGATTGATAACGATTAGTACTCCTGTAACGGTAAGTCTTATTCTACAGTACATGGTTACAAAATATCAATTACAGCCAGGGAATGGGTGGTTTTACAAATTTTGTTGCTCATTTCTAGAGGAAAAGAGCAAAGCTACATCATTCACTGCCAACATCCTGAAAAGCTGAAAGGAACTTTTTGCAGAAACTTCATTGCTTCCACAAAATATCTGTGTTTTATTTTCCCATTTCTTCAACTCTTACAACATCTTCATAGGCATGTAAAGCTGTTTAGGAGAGTTAAATGTGCCAGGCTATAATTGCTGTACTAATTATAACTATTCTTTGAATTTAGGGAGGCTGCACGTTTATCCAATGTGAAATTATACATCGTCACGTAGAAAACTATACTTGTAGACAGTGGCTAGCTAAACTGATCAGCTCCAATATTTTCTCACTTTTCAATTAATTCCATTTTAATTTTAATGCCATTTTTCCCACAATGTTTCTGCTGGTTCACTGAGCGCAACTTACGCAATCTATGCGATAGCTGTACGGTAGGGATCTGCCACAAGAACAGCTCATGGATCTGGTAAAATATGCGCAATCTAGTTTTGGATCTCAGCAGAAATCAGCTGAAGAAGCTACTTGAATTTTAAAGTAGTCCTGAGCATCCCCCAGAGGCAAGTACTTCGTCATGCGGGGACTTAATTACTAAAAAAAATTAGGTGTTTAGGAGCATTAAGCAGGTCTGAGATACCAGAGACAAATTTTCTGAGACGTTCTGAATTTTTAATATGTGCATCACTTATCTCCTTTTGGGAACAAGCAAAGTTCTTTAAAACAAACTGAAAAAACATTTGCAAATAAATAATTTACTTTTTGTTTCGAGCAGGAAAACAAGGAAACTAAATGTCATTCAGTAAACAAGTCGTTCACATTTTGCTTCCAAAAGGCAGAGCACCTACATATGTAAATAGGAAAGGGTGAACTGTACTCTTCCTTGGAAGAGAAAAAAAATTTTTAAAAGTTCATGGACTAGGCAGTAAATGTGGATCAAAAATCTTCTTCTAGATATGTAACTTGCCAAAATTCTCTTCCAAGCAATAACAAAATAAATCCGATCTATTTACATGAGGCGTGGTTAAAAAGTGACTTTGCAAGATAAAATGAATTGCAAATTTGTTGTTTGTTCATCTCGGAGCAAAACTATAAGCCTGTAGGCTTACACACTCTGCTTCACCTTGCACATCCACTTTAGTTTAAGAAGTGCAACGCTAGCAAAAAAATCTAATCAGAACTTGTTCTGCATTGATTTTCTTTTCTGTAAGGTCAGATGTCATGTTTTCTGAACACAATTCTAATCATGTCATGCAGATATATAATTTCCTCGGTCTGCAAAAGAACTTCAGTGCAAGAACACTATCAGGACAGCTGTGCCTGCTTGCTGTCTTCCATAGAGGAATTTAGTACTCAAAAAAATAAGATTTTTATGCAAACATATCTGTATTATCTATAGTCACATTTCCAACATATTCGCACGTTTGTAACAATTTTTTCTGAAGCACATAATTTGCTTTTTCAACTGAAAACGCCTTTACAAGCACTTCACACGTTGTTACCTAGGACTTGTTGATTCCTTTCAATTCAGTTCAGGGCCAAATGTCCAAAGGTGATAGAATGGACAGAAAAGACTAAAAAAATATTTGTTAATTTTATTTTTTTTTTTTAAGGTCTGATAAGAAAATAATCGCTCCTTTGGGCCCAAAGCACACTTCCTCTAAGACAGAGGGAGCCATGGGATTCGTAAGACAATGAAAAACAAGAATGAACATTAACATGTGCGTTAGCTCAGTTAAATTAAAAATACACCAAAGTTCTGCACAAGTGTTGCAGCTGCTGGTGGTGTGTATTCACACGGTGAAGAACAACAGACTTCAAGTGGTTCTGAGCCAATAATCTTCATATTTTGCTCTATCTCCGGATATTCAGAGGTCAACTTCAGAAACTTCAAGACTAAAACTGTGAATATGCATCTTCCACTGATGCCGTCAGCTGAGGCTCGCATGTCTAAACCTTTTGGGTATGGGGTTTTCACATGACATTTCAGGTGTACAAAAAGAAAAACTTAAATTATTTGTTTGTGGTCTGTTGCTTACAATTTAACCAAAACCAATTTATATTTCAACAAAATTTGTGTTAAAGGAAATGCCATATATCTTTATTTTCCCATTTCAGCAGATAATGGGGCTGACAATGAATAGCTTTACAGTCTTTTCTGATCATGTCTCACTTCTTTCATCCTTATTCCAAAATATATACCTCATTTTGTAATGCATTGTTTTAATTCCTTTTTGTTTTGACCTAGTCACACCTAGGTCACATATGAATCCCAAAATATATTCACCTGCTGCCCAGTAAAGCAAGTCCCTAATCAAAAGAACAGGCAACCTCTAAACAGAAATCTTCCAAAGAGGAAGGACAGCCAACATGTGATCAGAAACACTGTTATCTCCTGGCTTTTACTTAGTATTTCCAAAAACATTTTAGACTACGCTTTAAGTTGTCAAGAACTCCATCAAAGCCCAGGTGTCCTAAGCTTCAGAGAAGAATTAATGCCAGACCAGCAACACACGTTCTTGTCCTGCCATTGAGGAGTTCAAATATTTCTTTCTTGCCTTCTCGTTATTTTGCTACCATTAACATTTTGTTAGAATCTTTAACGGTTAGGCATTCGACATGTTCACTTTTGAAGGAACATTTTAAATACCCCACATTAGCAGGGATTCAGCTTGTACATCACTTAGCTCATGTAAGGAAAACAAAAACTTTGACTCCTCTGGTTTGTTTGGTTTGCAACATGATTAAAACCTTTTCTGCTTATCCTTGCAATCTTCAGTATGACGTAGATGCATATTTAGTGTCTTTGCTGTGATTTAACTGTCCACAAACATGCAACCTCAATAATGCCATTTTCCCAGAAAAAAAAATATTCTGACAGCAGAGGAGAAAAAGCCTCTAACAGCCTCCCAGGATGCTCATGTAATTGAATTAATATCTATAAGCTATAGCAAAATATAAGCTGTGGTAAGTGGGAGGCAAACCTTGTGGTGGTATGGAAACTGGACTGAGCACCTGACCCTTCCAGAGGACCTTGCAGCCACCAAAATCTCGCTCACCACGGCCAAAGGCTCACTGCTTGCAGGAAGCACCGCTTCAGCAACTTTTCAGATCCTATCAAAGTCTGATCTTGTACAGGAAAAGGCTTTCTCGTCCCCAGGATCACCAATTATTAGTAAGAAAGTAAAGTTTTAGAAGAGAGTTTGCTTTATAAATATTTTTTTTTAAAGCTGTGGTTGTCATCAACAGGACGAGATCTCTTACTGGTAATGAATATACTAGCTAAAGAGTTAGTGGGTAATTTTCAGTGTAATATGTTTTTATTTTCAAAATAACTTCCCTTCCCCCCCAAAAAATTCTCAAGTCTGAGTCAGGATTTCCAAATTCTCTTTTTTGCTATTATCGCCATCATTTATCACCTTAGTGCTCAATATGTTCATGATGGCAATAAAAACCTACCGACTGTCTGCAGCTGATCTATTAGATCTACTCACTGCCGTCCCCCCAGGACAGAGTTTGAGAGCATTCCCTTGCAACATTTGACCATGAATCCTGATTTCAGTTCCACTGGAATCTCAAGAGACCAAAATAATTTGGTGCCTCTGTGAAAAGACAAGAGCGTTTGTGTCAAGGTCTTGAGCTGGTTCTAAAATTCCAGTAGATTTCTAACTTTTTTCATTATTTTCCAGAAAGCAGGCAGAACTCTTTCCCTCCTTTCAACTTGTCACAGATATGTCTTCTCCCATATTACAGGAGAAAGTCTAGGTTATCATCATCAGATTCTAGCAGTGACTGATAAAATAGGAACCCATCCCTCCTATATTTCTCTTCCTATGGAAGGGAAAACATCAAGAAACATCCCCATGAGGTAGTTTAAAAAAAAAACATTAATAATGTCTGAGAAATACCTTTCAACATGTGAAAAATGCCTGTATTGGCTTAATGCTTTTTCCAAATAAACATCACCATTTCTGAAGTTAAATTTGACAGATCACTAATTTTGTTATTCGCGTGACTGTGACATCCAGGTACTTAGCATGACAGCTTTCTCATCTGTTAGAAAAACGTTACTTTGATTTTATGAAATTCCGTACACAGACATAAAAAACTAACCTGTAACAAACTTAGATCACTTCTTTATTGTTTTTCCCCATCTGATTTCATGTTTGAGATGAATCACTAAAAGCTTTTTGCAAACAGCTTATAGACTGCAAGCATATGGGATGTCTTTGAGGAAAGGGTGCCAGGTATAGCCATATGTTGCGGTGCAATAGCAAATATATCATGTACTCTGAGAACACGTCTTTCAGGACTGAGATTATAGAATTATTTTTTTTTCTTTCCATTATCAGATATCAAATCTGGCTCTTTTGTGAATGGCGGTTTAGCAAACCTAGAACAGCTTCATCCCTTAGGCATTGCCTGTGCAGGGCATTCAAGAACCACGTGCCCTTCATTTTGAGAAATCAGCAGTTTTAATGAATATCTTCCTTAAGACTAATGATATTTTAGAACACGAAATAGCTTATTTCCTAATTTCCATTCATTCAATATTTTGTCTTCAAATAGTCTGCAAATGTACACAGTTCATGACCACCCAATGAAATTACCATTGTAACTTCTCAGGTTTTAGTATTTTCCATTCAGCAAAGCTGGAGTCCTACCCTATACAACTTTATCTCCAGAATTTATGTAGCAGTTGTCATCATACCACCCTTAACTGATCAGATGTTTTCATCTTCATAACATTCTGTGAAGTGGGGAAGTAAAACACCTGTTTCATGGCTGGATCAGCACATGATAAATTCAATTTAGTGATTTACCCAAGGTTTTGAGACACACATAACTGAGGCAGAAATCAATGCCCTTGCTTCCACACTGCAGTGTGAGTTTCTGTTAGAATCATATTTTGCTTTTCAGCCAGCTTCACCTCTATTTTCCTAACCATGAATTGGTCATCTATTTGAAGAATAAGCCACAAACGCAGGCTCTCATCACTTCATAAGAGTGCACCCACAGATTAAAGTCATGGACTGCTGCAATTCATAGCTCCTACCAAGCCATCAATACTCTCATTTCCAGCAGGCCTTGAACGCCCTTTATCATCATCATCTGGGCAGTCCTTTGGTCCCTCATGCCTGCTAGCACTTCCACACTCTAAACGAGACATATTCCTTTCCAGTTGTTCAGTAATTATTGACTGGATTAGCTCTTCACATTCATCTCTTCCATACCATTCAGACCTTATAAATACTAAAAACAACTCTAAATACAGCTTCTTGAGTTTATGTAAACAGAAGTCAAGAACTTCATCTGATAGGGCTGCCATAGGTCAGGTTTTTCAGCAAAATTGATGAGTTATGTTATCTACAAATTTGTCCTCACACTTTTCAGCAAAGGCCTACCACAGGGACATTTTTACCCTACTATCTTTCTTTTCATCATTTGTAGTTCAAGTAGGAAAGGAGGCTTCTATAACTTTTGTTCATAAGAGACCAACTGCTGGGTGGGATGTCAGTTTATGGGCTGCCTAAGCAATTCATCTACAATACCTTCTAGAGGATGTTGACAGTTTTAAAAATCCCTTTGAGGTCCGTATACAGACATTTTGGAGGCCAGAAATTGCATTTTAAGAACCTGAGATTAAAAACAAGATGAGAGTTTGTACTTACACCTACTTCTGTGTGATTTGTTTTGGTTTGGTTTTGTTTTGTTTTTTTTCCTTTAAGACCTGAGTGAGCAATGCCCCAGTATAGCAATTAATTGCTTTCTCTAGACACACATTGACATTCAAACAAAATACTGAACTGTAAATACATTCCTTGCAGGGACATTAAGCATGAAACAATAATTCCTCTTGATTATTCATTAAATTTGAAGCCTAGAAACCTGTAGTTCAAAGCTAAGTTATATCTAGTTCTCAAAAAAAAAAAAACTATGGATCTTAGAGAATTGCCTTCCAGACAATGCAAGAAATATTTCACTTTGTCATTGATACTTCAGTTATACCATGATAGGCAAACAAAAATTTTCAAGAATCCTAAGAAAAAATACATCACATTGTCTGTAAATAAACTATTCCAGTTGACAGACTGCTATTCACAGGGTTCTGTAAGCAGCACTAATTAGTGACTGATAATTAAATAATTTATCATTCCTTTAGCAACTGTACTAAAATTGTCTTAGAGACTGAGTGCACACATATGCAGGAAGATATCTTTTATGCTGGTTTGCTGCCCTGAGATATTTTAGAAAGGATAAAAGTCATGAGACCCTGCCTTTTGAAGGAATAGACTTAAAAAGAAAAGTTACTCAGTGAAAATTAGAAAGAGAATGTCTCTAAAATATTCAGTGCTACCCACCGGTGAAAGTTTCCCTTAAAAGTTGATCTGACAAACCTTATTCACCCAACACAGATTCATTAAATCAAGTGAGGCTCGTTTTGCAAAAATTTAATTTCTTGTGTAAATACCACCTTTCTGAGCATGCTCTTTGAAGTATTTAAGCAAATTTCTTTCTTCTGAATACATTCATATGTCACCCTGTCAAGGCCTTTGTTTAGATTCACTCAACTCCTTGCATACTTCACAGAACTTTGAGCTGTTCTAAGTTAAGCAGATGTTTATTTTCCCACTTGCTTTTGTTAACAGAAATGTTAATGAAAAACAGTGTAATTGTTTCTGTTTAAAAATACAAAACTAATTATATGAAGCGTAAGGTTGCTCTTTTTTCTCATCCTAAAGGAGGACAAAAAAAATTAGCCTAGAGACACAAATTCATTAATTGTGTCTGTGCATAACAGATGCACAGCTTTCTTTACAAAAATATATTCATAAAAAATCCAAATGCATTAAAATCCACAAAGTTTAAATTTATTCTTACTATATTTTTTAACATGAGATTTAAGTTGGAGTCTTTACTTTCTAAAAATACCTTAAACTCTTCTACAAGCCAGAAATTTTACAAGCTAATATCATTACCACCATCATTCTAAAATCGCTTAGATTTCCAAGTATAAAATGCTACCAATTGTAACAAATTGCATATTTATTTTAATGAACAAATCCCATTTAGTAAGCAGAATATTTTCAATAGAATACACTGACCTCTTGAAACATGCCATTAAGTTAAAACACATGGAATTCCCTACCTGGAGTGCTTCATAATTAGTAGCAATATTAAAAATGGAGATAAAGTGAATTAAGAGAATTTACTTATCTGCTGATTGTATTTGCTTGCATTGCATAATAAGTTTAAGATATACTTGAAAGAATGACCAAAATCAACACTGGCACAGGTTGCCCAGACAGGTGGTGGACGCCCCATCCCTGGAAACATTCAAGGCCAGGTTGGATGAGGCTCTGAGCAACCTGATCTGGTTGGAGATGTCCTGGATCTCTGCAGAGCGGTTGGACTTGGTTGGAGTTTGAAGGTCCCTTCCAACCCAAACCATTCTATGATTCTAATAATTGGACAACTGAAGAAAAACAAGCAGTGTTACTACTTTCTCCCTATGCATATAATGCCTTTTATAACTGGTTCCAGTTTTCAGTACAAACAGCTGGATATTATTACAACGCAAATAATACCCACAATAATTAATAATAATTAAAGCGTAATAAACCTTGTTTTGCAACATCAGTTATGTCTATGGACACAATGAGTAGGTTAAAATGACAGATAGACACATATGGGCAGATATCAGTTGCAGCAACTACCAGTGATCTCATATAGAGTAACTCAATTGGGAAATAGTAATGGTCAAAGTATTGATTATAATAGCAGTCTGGAAACTATTTGCAATTTTCACATTAAATTACATCTGTTTTTTTTTCCAACAATAAGCATTAATCATCAAGATAATACGGGAAAAGATCCTATTTCATCAGAGTCACATAAATGCAGTTGAAATATAAAGATTAATTCTGGAATCACAATGCAGAAACAAAATAAATCTTATTTTCCATCTTTGTCACAAAAGAGGGTGACTAAGAATGACAAAGAAAAAACAAGACATGAAATTAGAACATTGACTTCTTCAGACATAGTCATTCCAGTCATTTCAAAGGAATCTAAACCATGCTGTTATGAAATAGAAAGTGGTCTACAGTTTTAAAGCAAAGACCTTCTCACTATCTGAGAGGAAAACATTCCTCTGCAAAACATCAGAAGCTTAATTTTGGGAAGTAGAATCCCAAGAAATTTGGGGTTACTTCCTACTGTCCTTCTTGCTGGTCAAGATACTGGGGAAGAACATAGAAACAACTTGCTTCCACATCAGAAATATACTTTTTTAAATGGAATTAGATGTTTCATTGTTGAGCATCTCAGGAATGCCAAGCAAAACGTGCCTTGGGGATGCCTCCTTTATGTCAGAAATGACAAGATTCAACCATGCAGCCTCATGCAGAGGCTGGGAAAGACCAACATTTACACGCCATTGCTACAGCTTTCTGGAGAGTCAGCAGGATGCTGCAAGTTCACTCTCATTGCTGGGACAACCAAAAAGTTAATGTTAAAAAGGAGGCACAGCTGCTGGAAAAGAAGCCACTTCTCTGAACATAGAAGTGGCTTAATTAGACAGCCTTAAGATGCTTTATACACTGCTTAATTTAATCACATCAGTAGTAGAGCAGCAGGTGTTGACCCTGAATTAAACCAGATGCCAGCCTGAAATACAAAGGTTTTCCCTAGTGTATTCAAACTTAAAACTACAGAAATCTAATTTATTTTAGTATGGACTTGACTTCAAAGAATTAAGACATTTCTTTAGCGATGATGATTTGCTGCAGAACAATGCACAGATGCTGCTTGGCTGCGTCAGGCAGTTGTGTGACAATGTCTCTTTCAAACAGATGGTTGGGGTTGGTTTTTTGTTTTTTTTTTTTTTTTTTTTTTTTTTCAGATCAGAAAAATCACAAGTGCTCCAACTCCTGGAGAAACCTGAATGTGTAAGGTGACATACAGACAAATTATTTCCTCTTTTCTGCTCTGAAGCAGTGAAATTTCTATGATACTAAGACAATTGCATATCCTTTACGTGTGATTTTAATACATTAATCCACCCTGTCCTTCTCACAAAGCATGCTAAAAATCAAAGTGCGGAATCTTCATCTCTTCACAGTCCTCCCTTTTGCTATCTAAAAGGTTAAGATAAAAAGTGAACAAGCTAGCTTGCTCATTTTATATACCCCATAAGACTCTACCCTGCTTTCTGTGAGCAGATACGAGTTTATTCTGTGCTCTGCACAGTTGCTGATTGCCCAGCTCATAGCCAGCATTGATCAGAAACCACAACTCAGCAGCCTGTGCCCTGCCAAGCCCAAAATGATAACCCTTCCTCCTAGCAATCTCAGCTCCCACTAGAAAGCAGTAAATGTACACTTACTGTATTTTCAGTACTTAAAAAAATCAAAAGACCAATCTCTGACCCAGCATTGGATTTATCCTCCATAATAGTATTCTTACGTTTCATTGTCGCTTTGTAGTGAAAAATTCACAAACTACCCAACCACCAAAACATATTTATTTTTTTTTCATCTTGAAGTCAACCACTGACAAATTAGCAATTAGGAGACTACAAAGTACTAAGGCAGGACATCAGATTTACATCTCAAATTTGTAGATTATTTTTTTCCCCACAAAAAAAAAGAGAAGCCTGATGCATAGATGTTGGTTTAAGTTCACATTTAAAGCCTTACTGGTCAGAACTGATGCCTTCAGAGACCCCTCCACCCTGATCCTGTGGCCCTACACTGCCAAGAATAATGAAAACTTTCATCCCATTTCTTGCCTCTGAAAAAATTTTCTCAAGTTACATAAGCTGCTGATCCTTCCTGCCATCTTTCTTGCCTCAAAAATGTGCATTGTAGCTTTTGGAGGAAATACAAGATTCTCTGTACAACTAAACTGGATCCAGAAACTGCAACATGGTGATTTGGAAAGTGATGGAGAAGGTAAACAAGGCAAGGTGATGCACCATCTGTTCTCTCAGAAGAAGTTGGACATGACATTCACTGCCACGTCTGCTTTTTCCCAGCAGAGAGCTTGGAGCGCCCGCAGCCTAACCTGGGCAAGCCAAATCATTCGCCACTTGATATCAAGGGCACGGATTATCTCATAGGATATCTGTTGCCCATGAATTTTCCATGTGGTTGTTACATCAAAAAGCAAGAGTAAAAACAAGTGCCTCAGCAAAAAGTGGATATCAATTAGAAGTTGATTTCTGCCTGTGGAAAAGCTGCAGGCAAAGCAACAACCACCAGCCCACTCAAGTTAATGGCAATTTACCAGCAGGATCCAGTTTTCATCCATAACATTTGTATCCGGAAAAAAACAAAGACCACCAAAAATACCCCCCCAAAAACACTGAAGAACAAACTGGCTATTTCAATGGGTTGAATTGCAAGGCAGGGTCGCTGTAATGATGTTTATGAAACCAGTAAGACAAACTGCTGAATTAAAAATTTTCTTTTATGTTCCACGCTTACACACAAGATGGGCAAGAGATATACAAATGCATTGGAGAATCCAAGTCAATAATAATATCTAGCATGATTTTATTACATGTCCATTTGGTTTTGGCTGCAGCTCACAGAGAACCCTTTCCCCTCTATGAGCTAAGAAAGATTGTTGTCTTAATCTAAGTATAATTTTGGCAATCGTTTACTGACTCACAACCTTATCTTCCACCTTCAACCCTGACCTACGTCGCTGCTGAAAACACAATATCTTGAAGACGCAGCCACCAAACACATCTTTTGATAGAAACTTTGCTGCAGTCCATACCTATAAAAGAATGTATGTCAGCAGGTGGCAGCAAGAGAACTGCAAATCCTTTTTGTGATGTTCGAGATGAGCACATTCATCAATCTTTTAGCACTCAACAATTAGTGAGGATTGTTGTCTTGCCTAGAAGTACACCTGCAAAAATGTGTTTCAACCAAGATTAGAGAGCTACAACCAGCTAACAGTACAAATCCTGACCTGCTCTGCTAAAGAAATCCTTGTGGGAATGCTAATTGTTCATAGAATAATAATATACATATATTTTAATGCAAAGATATCTAGAAGTTATATCTTCAAAGACATCCTAGTAAAATTCAATTGATGCTTAAGGTTCTAAAATTATTTTTAGGGTTCTAAAAGTATCGTGGTAACTGTTTTTAACATTGAAGTCGCACAAATGTCTCTACCATTGCTCCAATACAACTCTCCAAGCAAATTTTGGGATGGTATATAAAGATAACCCGGTCACTCATCTTCTCTATGTAGGCTCTGCTATTAACTATTCTCCTTGAGTGCAGAAGATCCTATTCCCCTAACAACATTCTGTGCATACACCGTAAGATATATTCCAACCAATAACCTACGGTAAGAAAGTACATTACAGTTTAGGAAATAAAAACAGAGTGTGATCCCTACTCTTTTAATTAAAGCAAAAGACTTGGAGATTTACCAGGGGATAATTCAGAACAGAGAAACTTGAACGAATCAATGAGACAACAGTGCCACCTAAAATACCTAAACCTCAAGAAAGTGCATCGCTTGACACACAAACACAACATTTATTTATTTCTATTTTCATAGCTCACAGTTCACCTTTTTTGACTTTTTTTTTTTTTCTTTCATTCTTCTTGGAGACATCCAGCTCTTTCAGCTGCTGGAAAGGAGCCCAGAACACCAACAGTATCCAGTGACTTGTTATTAAGAGCAGATATCTCAACCAGGTAGTACCTAAAAAAGGTTGTGTGGATCTATGAAAAGCTCTCCACATGAGCACTGCAACCAAAGTCTGGTCTTGTAAAATTATAGTTATGGCTATCCTAAAGCTGTCTCACAAATAATAGTTTAAGTCTAAGAAGGGAGACAAAAGCTAAAATATTTAAGGAAAAAATATAATTAATTTAGATGACTGGAAATCAGGAATTTTTGCTCAACCAGAATATAGAAGACTTAAAAATGCTTTATATGGTAGATTCCTGCGCAAACATTTCTAAGTATTTAGAGGAAGAATAGGAATAAGTGAAAAATTCTGAAGGAAAGGGAACCCAGTCCTGAAATAGGTTGATCATTTACAATTCATAGTACCTAGTGTAGTACCAGCAAATTAAATTTAGTAATTTCAAGCTTAGACAGCGGCTTAGCAGATAGAAAGCAGCAAATAGGAAAACATCTCAATTTTTTTCCCCTAAAACCTAGTAATTATGAAGTCTATTTAAAATAATATTACTACTTATATAACCCCTAAATCTTACTATTAAGATTATAAACCTAAAGTATGAGAAGTCTATTAAAGGCTCTGAGAAATTAATTCAATTTATAAAAAATTCTGAGAAAAAGAGTAAACAGATTTACAGAAAGGCAAGTTACATTCTTGGGTACTGTAGAACCACTAATTCCATTTCAAGCAAGAGAGAATTCCTGCAATATATAGTACCACTGCCACATACAGTAAAATAAATATGCTGCTATTGGTTGTAATCAGCTATAGGAGTAAAGTTACCAAAGATGACTCACTCTCAGCTCTTGGCTTTTTAAACTTAGTGTTCTGAGTACCAATACTTTGCATTCCTATTGATCGATACTTATTTTCCCCATTTTTATTGTTTTCTCAAACATCACACTAGATTTTCCTTTCAACTTTTTCCACCTTTTACAGCTATTAGGCTTCCTGTTCATGTAACACATTCCTTTTAAACAAGGTCTAACCCGTACCAATATTTTTATCTACATTTTTTATTTCAATGAATTTCACTTGTAGTTTTCCTCTAAATTTATTGCTGTATGTGCTGTAATAAGCCTCAACTAAACGGAGTTTGGCACTTCCAGTGTTTCTTGATACCAGACTTAGCAAGTTTGGCATTCTTTCACCTGGGTACTAATCCTGTTTCTAGCCATCATCTGTACCGAACTTTTACACCAACTGTCCACAACTGTCATGAAAAAGACAAATAATATTTATGGATTATTTTTTTTCCTTTCTACCATTAAAAATTAAGTTTTTTGTAGTCATTCAAAAATTTTAGTAAGCAACATTTGAGTTACAATAGTAGAAATAAAAGATACAGCCATGAAAAGTTAGTTCAGAAAACTATTAAAAAACATCAAAACCCAGGAAGAAAATGCAAATCTTAATTCAAACAAGTTTCTGGTTTTCCAGATAATTATAATTGCCAGTTTTAATTTCTTCTAGCTCAAAAGTGTTCAGTGTTCAGAGCAAAACACACCAAAAACAAGTCTGATAAAATCCTGCTTTCCTAGAATTCATATATTTTCATTCAGTTATAAATTAATTCAATTTAAAATTGGTATTCCATATCATCTTTTCATATAGTGCATTTATTCATAAGAAATTTGTTTCTCTCTTGCAAGGAAAAAAAATAATGAACTGACTGATTGACTTATGCTGCAAAATCCATCAGTCAAAATGCCCTCTCCTGTCAGGGAATCAAGTTCTCTCTTCTATCACTGTAATAAAAATAACTGTCATGCTGAGGAATAAATAACAAGAACTACATTTGCAGAGGTATTTAGATACCCTAGTGATAAGATCTTCTGTAATACAATGTGAAATTTTATATAAAATTAGAGAGAGGTCACAAGTAAGAAGAGACTTTCAGTCACACATAAAGGTTGTATTCTAATGACATACTGAAATAACTGAAATTTGGATGTGAGCCATGGTTAAATGAGCAACTGCTGACAACAAAAAGTTGGCCCTCATATCTTCTCATCAGAAAAATCTCTTACATCATTGCAATCTGTTGTCACTTTCAGCATTTTCTCATCCTTTCCGATGGAGTTACGAGTCCTGCAGAATTACAGATGTGTTTACTTGATACAATAGATTATTGTGAAGCATGATAGAGCAGAACCATGACATCAACCAAAACGCAGTTGTCCTAACAATTCACTGTTTCTTCACTTCTCACCATTTTACTAATTGTGGAAGTCGTTACGGTCTGAAAGAACCAGGTCACAAAACCCTAGCTCTGGCACTAGCACACTATTTGATTCTGTCCAACTCGCTTAATCCTTTTCTTCTCCAACCCCCGTCTATTTAGATTCAAAGTGCTTTGCATCACTGTCTCTCTGTATTGATACAGCCTTAACTCCGTTGAATTACATAAAAAATATCTTACACGGACTTCAGCAGAGTCAGATTTTCCACGCTGCGTTGATACAATGCTTAGCACAAAAAAAATAAATCCCTACATCACCTGGGGTTAACATAAAATATGGCTGCTGCAGTAAAAAACACTACTGTATTTAAGAAGAAATGTCTTAGAGTCTGGAAAAAATAAGTGAGAACACTCAAGCTTTTAATCGAGACTAAAGCAGTAGTCTGTCAGTGAAGTTGGGTGACTGTACCAGAGAAATATATCTGCCAAGGTTTTGTCAGCTTCAGCAGTATTGTAAGCTAGGAGTTAATGATGGTGCTGTGGCCAAAACTATTTTTCTGGATGTGAAAGTGCAGATGTGTAGTTTTAGCAAAGGGATTTTTTTTTTTTTTCCTTCGGGAGGATATCAGGGAGCTGCATACCAGAGTGATGGTAAACTACATCCATTGATCAAAGCTTAAATCATGTAATTTTTGACCTGGGAAATTTGCAAGATCAGTCTTCTCTTAAATCAGTCTGCTTCCTTGGTTTTAACAGTGGAGCTCATAATTAAGGTCAGTGCCTTTTAGTATATTTACACTTTCATTAATTGAGACAGCGGTATCATATCAACTGTCTTTCATTCTAGAAGAAACTCAAAATTTACTATAAATCAGCACTCTAGCACATGGTATGCACTGGTAGAAATGGCTCATTTGAACCCTACTGAACTGTAGTCTCGTTTCAAGACATGCTGAAAAAAGTTATATCTGAAGATATTCCTAAGCAAAAAATCAGTCCTCTGAATTGCTGAAATAATAATAATAATAATAAAAAAGATTAATAGAATTACTTTTTTTTTTTCATTTTGAAATGGATATCTCCAAGAGAAAATATTTTCATGAAATGTTCCAGTTTTTACAACATTTGCATTCCCCAAAAGAAAATGTCCATCAAATTTTTCCAATCACCTCTACCTCATAGTTTTTCAATAAATTCTATATATAGATCTGAGTCGTCTTCGCAGTTTTTTTTCACCGAAAACCTTCTTCCCTGATTAGATAGGCAGAATCAAAATACAACAACATCACTAGAAATTAGTATAATGCAATCAGCTGAAAATCAACCTAACCTATACTGTCAAGTGGAACATCTATAGCATGGATTATGTAATGAGAAATCTATATAGAAAGGATACAGTCTATTGCATAAAGAATTATGAGGTTCTGTAAAATTTCAGTTCTTATTTTTAATACATAAAAAGATTTTTTTTTTTAATGCTGATTTACATGAACATTAGAACTTGAAGCGATACACAAAGAAGCAAAGTGAAAAGATAACAATGATGATATAAATAAGGCTTCTTGGAGACAGACAGTTCTGGTGCAGAGAATTTCCCTTCTTTCCCCCACCTGAGCTATTCTGGTACAACACACTCACGTAGAAGAAAATTTGAGTTGAAAACCATCCTCTACTACACCTTTAAAGTGCTGCCCTTGTAAAACAGTGAGAGAATAGTGAGAAATTCATCTTTGTAACCACTGAAGTCTACAGCCAGAGAGACCCTGGGACAACCGTAACTTGCCTGGCTTTCCCCAACCGAAGGGAAGTCCCATGTTGGGCCATACTGGGCAGTAGATAAACCAAAAGGAGGAACACTAAGACTATAAAACTCCCTAGGTGTTGTGATTGATTTCCCAAATGCTTTTTCTCCTTCGTCTGTAACGCTACTTTGACTTCTGAAGCTGTTGTCACAGGCTTTCAGAGGAAAAGGGCACAGTTTTTAGGTATATGCTCTGCTAATGCTGTCAGAGAAAATGGTAAAAGAGGGGAGCATTTCAGAAATGTCAAAAGCAATTTCTTTAGACGTTTTTCTAAAGGGAGATGCTTCATGTGGAAGTGACAAAATGTTGCATTTATGAAGTTTATTATTAAAACCTTATTTTTTGTCTCACATCAACATTTTGTCATTGAAAACAGCCCTAACTTTTACAAAAGAAAATTATTTCAATGTAGGTAAAAAATTAAAAGACGATCTTTAAAAACAATTAAGTGTTTTTACCCTAAGTAATGTTCATGCTTTTGTTTTGTTCTATTCCTTTTGCATAAAGGCATTTACATCTAGATTTTTCCTCAACCCAGTCTTACCCCTTTGACTTAACCAGAAAGCGTTATTTGTTCAGTGCTGATCTCATGTAAGACATTGATTTGTGTTACACAGATTGTTATTTGAAAAATATTTGCTGAAAACCAATTTAAAAAAAGCCAAACCTGTTTCTGTACACATCACAGCAGTAGTTCCTTTAGCTCTGAACTTCAGACAAGTGGTGAGGCACTGGCACAAGCTGCCCAGGGGAGCTGTGGATGCCCCATCCCTGGAAGTGTCCAAGGCCAGGTTGGATGGGGCTTTGAGTGACCTGGTCTGGTGGAAGTGTCCCGGCCCAGGGCAGGGGGTTGGAATTCTGCGATCTTTAAGGTCCCTTCCAATCCAAACCATTTTATGATTTGTAACACAAGTGAGGGCTTACAGGTTGAGACTCCCTCACATCAGTCTTTTGGAAGCCTGAGACAAGCTTATTACCTCAACAAATCTGCCAAACACACAGATGCGTTTTCCTTAAGATACCAAACACCATGAACTCTATAAATTAAAACTACAATTTTGTTCTATGAAATACACAAAAAAATAATTTAATGCTCATCTTTCAGAAGTTGGGAAAAAGTGATAGGCAAGATGATTTGCTATTAAAATATTGAGAATATATTTTTATCCTTGTTTTTAGGTTTCTCCATCAACTCCAAAGAACTCATAACATGTGTAACACTTAAAGCACGTAGACTTTGATTTTTTTTCTCTGACATAAATAATATATCATATGAAAAAAGCGAAACATCCAGTGTGTGATTGCTACATTTCATCCGTTTCCTTATATATTGACTGTTCCTTGACAGTCTCAACTCACTACTTTTCTCAATCACAGAATAAACCAAACCCTTGGATCCCCTCTCTCCTGGGAAGGACATTCAACTGCCCTTTTACTTACACTGCTGTCATTCAGCAGTAGTACAACCAATACAAAGAGCCTAGAGGTACAGGAAAAGATCTCAACCATTTTTGTTTCAGGATAAAGACACAGGGACAGAATCAAAGCCTTGGGATGCTGGATTTGAAGGAAAGGAGAAGATGACATAGATTAGTTAATACACAGGGGGAAGAATTTATTTACCAAAAATGAGGGGAAAAAAAGCTTGTTTCCAGACTAACTAAATACTGAAAATCCCTTAAGTAAATACTTACCATTTCTATGCAAAAAAAAAAAAAATCTTTAAAGATTTTCAAAATACAAATTCTGCATTGAAATGGCAATTTCAATTACAGATCATCAGTTATCTGATATACTACCTAAAGAAAACTAGCCAATGTTACATGACTTATTACGACCAATAGCACAAATGTTCACGGGGAGATTAAAACGTATGGTTACTTTCTGCTAGTTATTTCAGAACATAATTTAAACTTGTTTTTTTCAAATTATAATGGCAGAGGCTTTTTCAAACAGTAAAATTCCTGTTTTGCAATTTCAAATTTATCATGTTTTAAAAATATTAAACACTTATATACGTGGTGCTTATAATGCATGGGGTTTTTTTCCTGGCCTTGTAAAACTTCTCTAATCAAGGTTCCATAGCAAGGGTTTGGGTTTTTTTTTGTTTGGTTGTTTTTGAGGGTTTGGGGGTTTTTTTTTGTTTGTGGGTTTGTTTTTTTTTTTTTGGTTGGTTGGTTTTTTAGGACTACACAGACCTAAAGGCACCATTAAGACAGTAATACAGTCTAATAACTAGAATAGTTTAATCCCATTTGAGCTATATATTCTGTGTGGATGTAATTATTTCTGCTCTTGCACTTGATTCTGCTTGCAATTTGCAGAAAATGAAAACTATTCTTTCGTTCAACATGAAAAATTAGAAAGAAAAAAGGTCAAATCAAGTTGAATTTACTCGGAAAGACTGGTAGATAAATTTGTTGCAGTGAGTTTAAAATTTAAGTTTAGATTCACATCTGATTTAAGATAAATTCATGGAGCTGAAATTGTTTGATCATTGTTATAAGGGGGAAGGAAAGAATAAATATATTCGTGTACTTAATTTTTTAAGCAGAAGCATCACTAGCACACACTCACGTCCTGCTTATTAGAAATTCTCACTTTGTCAGACAATGAAGAAAAGCCTTTGTTGAAGATTTCTGACTTCATTATCTGCTGTCATTTGTAAAAAGGTGCATACAATATTTATTGAGATTAATGTTTCTCCGCCCTTAGTCTAGCTTGAGGAAAAGAGGTAGACATGCTTAAGAAATTTATGTAACACCTTGAGCCCAGCCATTTGACACTAATTTAAAGCAGAGGCATCACATACGAGTTTAATTAAAAGCCTCTCCTGCCCCATTTGCTAATCAATGAGCCACAGCAGACATGGGAAATGGAGCAGGGAGCTCATAGTAGCATGGTTTATGGTTAGTGTGTGAAGCCATAGCTTCGTAATGTATTGGTTGAACCAACACCTGTTTGCACTTTCCTTCTCCTTTCCTTCTGCTTGCTTTCATTCCTTGACTCCTTAAAAAAAAAAAAAAAGCAGGACCAGGAGAGGTGGCTTCCTACATTCTGCCTCCAGACTTGTTTCATACATTACAAAAATGCAATTTAAGTGGCTGCATGTAAAACCAGTTTAGCAGTATTGGGAAAATAGAAGATGGACACAGCTTAATTCAGCATTAACTACTTGGCTTTGATCCCTTACCCCACATCTTAAAGTCAAGAAGATGTACAGCATGTTACTAGAGAAGGTGTTGATCCTTCAAGCTCATTCTCACCTTATTAAACCCAAAGACACTTTGCCAGACTCAATAGGAGCAGGATCATAAACTGCACATGCGGTAGCTAAGGTGGGTTAATTATTTACAGACAACCCCTTGGCTGGAGATGTCATTAAAATCTTAAGCCAACACTTTTTGTGTATTTGTTCATTACTAAAGTACGAATGCTCTGCTCTCATTGCAACAACTTTCATCTTAATCTGATTTTTCTCAGACTGCTCTGAACAATCCATTAGCACAGAAGTTTTTTAAAATCCATCCATTTGATATTAGAAAATTAAAACATCACTGGGTCATAATTTTACATTTATGTTAGACGCAGAGTTTCAGGCTTGCCACTAAAAGCTCAAAATTGCAAACCATTATAATTGCAAAGCAAGTACAGAATTGCAAATGAGTGAGGAGTTTCAAAACAGAAGGGTTGAAATTATAACGATGTTGATCCACTCACATTCAGTGCCATTCAAATAAATGTTAATTCTCCTTCAAAAACGCTATTCAGTTTCCAAAAGTAAAACTTTTTCCTTCCACATATATTATGTCCTTTACATTGTGCTGAACAATCAAGATTTAAAAAAAAAAAAAACAACAAAACAATCAAAGCTTTTCAAATATGTATAATATTTGCATTATAACAAAAATTTTGGCTTGAGATTTAGTCAGAAGGATGGATTTAACAGAAAGTTTAAGACCTCTGACTCTGTCCTGCTGATGTTTTTTTTTTCTGGAAAGACAAGCCAGTCAATTGGCTGTACATCACCCAACGCTATGCCGAACTGTATCAAAGTACAAGAGCATCACCACAGTTAAGGAGTCATTGGGGTATTCCATCTGTTTTACTCCAAGCTAGGTCAAATTTGAGGTAGATGAGGAAAATGATGGCTATTAGAAATGCCTGAACCAAGCTGAATTCCAGGAAGAGTGAACAGCTACACCGAGGCACAGCTAAATGTGTCCTACACTTCTGATTTTCACTGAACTGCCCCGTCTCCCATGATACAGCACTAAGGACATTTGCCCTTTCCAATTCACAAGCTGCCATCGGAACATATTACATTTTGGGCAAAATTTCACCCTTTGGAGCATCGCATCACTTCCACTGGAGGTGAAAGGATTTAACGAGGCAAAATTTGCATCAAGCATTCTTCAAAACTATATTAACTTTACTAATTATATATCTGCTAAAAGGAGGCTTCAGGTGGTCACAAGGCCAGAAAAAAATTTCCAATGTTTAAATTCTTTATTTTTTTTTCCTTCTTATGTTTGAGGTAGTCATTCACTGTTAGGCTCCAATTCAATTTCCACCTAAATCAATAGAAAGGCTCCACTTTCTTTTAATGTCTTAGAGAAGATCCTCACTAGCATGCGTGTTAGAAACACTTAGGCACTCAACTCGCGCCGATTTCCCTGGCAGCTACATAACTGCAAACGTATAAAAGATCCAGGACATAATGACTAAGGAACATACACAATTTCATTTCTTTTGGAGAAAATTCACACCTTGACCCAAGCAAGCAGTAGATACTACAGTCAATTTTCTGATAGAAAAGTATTGGCGTCAAAGGAAACACATTGTTGTGCAGCAATTGACAGAGAGAACGGAGCAAAATGAAAATAAAAATCAGTATATTCCAACTCCTTTAGCACAGGGGTGAAAAAAAGTGAGGCAAGTATCACAGCAGGGGAAGATGGAATTTGCACCTACTGAGGAGACCGCTAGTATTTTTGTCACTTTTTCTGATGGATCTAGCAGTGTCCATACGTACACCTGAAATTCGTCGGCAGGCAATTGAAAGAGCGCAATAACCACCAGAACTTTCACAGTTTGAGACTTGCAGAGCTGACAGCATCTTTGGATTATTTGTAGTTTGGTCTCCTATAGATCATAGCATCTTAAATATCACAACTAAATTTAATTAAATCCAATAACTTCTATTTAAATAGAATTAATGCTTCAAGAAAGGAATCCAAGCCTTGTCTAGACGGCAAAGGCAGAAATATTCTGCTTTATCAGGTAGTTTTTCTTCTCCCCTGCCCCACCATGATTTCAGATGTCAACTACCAGCTATTTTACGAAGTTGAGGAGTCAAAAGGTTGTGTTGCTCCAGCTCCAGCTGTAATAGGTATACTCACTCCTAAATATAGCTTCCCAGGTTATAGCAACTGAAGAGCCCTTCACTGCCTGTTATTATTTCTCTTCTACACTCTCAGGACATCATCTCTCATTTACTGATTTTGCAATTAGAGAAATTCAGTTAAGTTGCTTAGTCTGAGGCCCGTTTTCCACCATTACTGCTTCTTTCTGCATTGTCTCTACTTTTAAAAAAAAATATTTTTACAAGTAGCTTCCTAAAAGTGAAGAATAGAGCATCGCTGCGTTAATAGCAATGCCGTACTCCGAGGCAGCAACAAAACGATCACCTCTCCACCTACTCCCTCGTTTTCACCTCGTGGTGCTCATTCCCAGTTGGTGTCTCAGAGCTCTTCCAAAGACAAGTTTGTTTTACAAGACACTGTCCTTTGCTGTGCAGGTACAGCCTTCATCCCTTTTAAGTTATCAGAGATTATACAGCGTACTTTGAGACAAATGATGGAAACATTGAGCAACACCAGATCATCTCTCTCCTTTTGGAACGCTCGTGTTCTCCCATTGACACAGACTTTATGAAGTCTGTCAAACAACAAATTCCTAATTCCTTTAACATAAGCTTTAATTATATTGTTTTGTACAATTTCATTAGCAAAATGCCACATGATACTGCTGATACAGAAATTTAATTTTATCATTTCACGCAGGTAACTTTAGTAAACAAATATAGAATATTTTCAAAGATTTCCTGTTATTAATTACACTGCTATCCGTAGCTCTTTTATAAATTGAATTTCTCATGAGGTTTTTACTCTTCTGTTTAAGACAGATGCAACTTAACCAATCTATAAATAGCTGTTTTCATGCTACTTTCCTCTTTCTGGAGTTTATAAGCTTTTACTTTATTACAACTCACATTCAAAGTGTATGTCAGCTGATGGAGATTTCTCTCAGCTGGTTTTTTAGAAATCTAGGATGAACTCTAATTTAAGAACATGAAACTTAACTCCTTTGGGGTGGAAAGTACAGCAGCACCTTGATGAAATGTAAGTACATACTCCTCCTCCTTTTTGAATACATCTGCATACAATCTTTTGAATGTCTCTATCTTGTTTTTTTTTAATTAATCTTTTTTTTCTCTCCCAACAGCAAACCTGGGCAAGTTGGAAGTAACAACCCTTTCCTGAGACCACTGCTCTAGGAGCCATTGAAAAATACTTAATACACTGGTGATGCGTAAGAATTTTCCATCTGTCTCCCAAAATCATCTTCCTGATGTTCTCATGGTGACACATAGACGTGGGTGGGTTGATGGTAGGTCATTCTGAACATACCTGACTTTCTTGGAATTGGTTAATTTTGGGGAGATCTAAGTCAGTACATAAGATTATTTTAATAATATCTTTTTTTACACTTCTCTTTTCAGTGGGTCAAAACATTTCAGAGTAAAGAACTTTAATAAAAATGAAATTTATTATCCTTAAAATAATTTTCCTTTGTTAACAATCTCAAAAAAGCTGATGACATCCAATACACTAAACTGATAAACAGCAGCCATGCTTTATAGCATTTTTACTAGCTGACTGTAGATTCAGTACCCCTAAAATACTATAATTCTCAAGCCAATACGATGCCGTTAAAATACTTTATTCGTTTATATGAAGTTGTTTCACTGACTTATTCCATTGACCTCTAAGCCATTACAATATCAATTGCAATATCTCCCCCGTTATAATGTCATGGTAATTGCAGTCTCATCCATTTCTATTTTTTTTTTTAATGCTAATTTTGGTTGCTTCACACCACCCCTCTTCTGATGTTAGCTGCACTCAGACATTTCAGCTGACACAGTAACCATTCTAGGGATACATAACTGCAGTTTATTGGCAAGAACTTAGGCCCGTTATTTAAATAAAAATTGATTCAAAATCATGTTAGCTGCATGGAAAAAAATATTAATTATATTGACAGTAATTCTACTCTAAATACGATTTAGTGTTTGAATTACAAGTCTATTGTAAAGAGCAGTGGGAAAAATCACATTCCAGATCTTCAGCTGCAGCATGTTTTAAAAAAATTTAAAAAAACTGAAATGAGATTTATTTTCCTGGCTTCTCTAAGTTTTCTAAAACATTCCATTAGAAATACACATTAAGGACTGCAACTAAACAGAAGAAATATCTTCATCAAATTTCCTGCCTTTATACCATATAGAAGACCTGAATGTTCCTCTCCTTTTACAAAATGTTGAAAATAAAATTTAGCTACAGGTAGCTCAGAACTCCTTCAAAGATCATGGAACCTGTTAGGTTCTTCTGACCTGAACCAAGGAGCAGGCGAAATCCCAGATATTGCGTCCTCAGAAGATGATAAATGGAACAGAAATGTTTCATGCTTGAGAGAGAACCTCACATCTCCCTAAGGATCCACACACAATATGCATATAGCAGTGCCCTCTTAACTCGACTAGTTGACAAACACACAGGGAACGTACCTTGCCCTGAAAACTTCCCCTTGCTCTTCTTCTGCATCCCAGCCACGTTACAGAAGGAAGCAACCACTTGCACGCTATGAGAGAAAAAAGCCTGCTTTTATTCCCTAAAGCTATATAATTTTCACATACAAACAGCTAAAGCCTATTTTCAGAAACAGACATCCATTTACGTCAATAAATGGCCACTCATGAGTATAAAAAGGGCAAAACGTAATTTAGTGGAATGAGTTAAGTACAGAACGAGAACTTCTTAACTCCCTTGTCTAGCATTCATGCTATTTTTGCACATCAGCTTTCAATATTTAGAAAAAACAGATCAGTAAGAATTATGGTAAAATGTTATTTCAATAATAACTATCAATAATCATATTATTGACCTAGAAATACATTTTTTAAAAAAAATTAAGTGCAAGAAACTTAGTGCATCACTATTTTTAATCAAAATGCTACTGCTATGCTCCTTCCTGCTCTTTATCTGAATTGTCAGCTATTTTCACAGAATGACAGAAAAAAATCCGATCCATTTATAGGTTTATCTTGAGTTTAAAGGCATCATTTTCTTCTGGCAGCAGAGAAATAAGCAAGGTTAAAAAAACAAAAGCAACTACTTGAGAAAGCTTTACTATCCCAATAGATTGTTTTATACGTTTTCTGAGTTTCCGATCAATTTCTTTCTGCATTGTCCTCTATAACTGGAAATCAACCTCTAATAAGGTAAAATTAGACATAAAAAAAAGGGGTTAATTTGTAGTTTTACTATCATGACTATCTTTAAAAGAAAAAAAAAAAAACAGTGTAGCTTTCTTATATGAGGACTTAACTCAAGGAACAAGGCAGGCAGGAAGTGCTAGGTCAGATGAACACACTCTTGTAAACTTTAGGACAGCTCAGAGACTTCTCCCTGAGACCAAGTTTAAAATTTAATTAAAAATCTTAAAGGGGCCAAGTTAGTTTCCTTAGAGTTACTTGCACAAAAAAAAAAACCACATGAGATACTTGGGCTCTCACACAAAGAACAAAACTTCTGTCTAGTTACTGAAAACAGTACAAGAGATGTTATAAACATGCAGGAATCCTGGTATGTAGCATACATGGATGAGTTCAAGGAAGTCCTTTGGCTTCCACGGACAGTAGACACATCTGACTTCACAAAACCTCTGTAGATGGAATTTTGTCTAGAGACTGCGGTACAGAGATACTCTTCACTGTTGACAGGATGCCTGTGCCTAACAGCTCTGCCCTGTCTTTTCAGGGAACCATCGCTTCTGGCCTGATCTTCCTTCACACTAACTTCAAGGCCAAAAAGTCCATGAAAGATGCTAGTATACTCTTAGTTGGTAGGACAAGATTACAGCAACTCATAAGTGACTCTATGGGCAGTTAACTTCCTATGGCTTTTTTCCTGGGATATTTTAACCATATTTTATATTATTTTTGCTGAATCCAGTGGTTTATTAATGCTTTATCAAATAGCTAGCCAGATAATAAGAATCAAACAGATTAGGAGTACTGTGCCAATTTCAACTGCCCCTTAATTTTGGTAGACTTGGTGTAATTTGGTATTTTAACCCAATGGAGAAGACTCATACCAACATATCAGACATCTAACAGTCCAGAGTTACCAAAATGTGCGTGAAGGGGATGAGGTGTGAAAGTGAGTGTTATGAAGTCCAGCAGCAAAACAGTTGATCCGTGGAAGATGCCTAACAAATTCAAAAATTTATTTAGGAGATAAAGGTGGAAGATATTTACAACGATCTAAATCAGGTTTTTTTTCCAAAAAATATTTAGTCCAGAAAGAGCTCCTGAATTACCAGATTATTACTGTATGACTTTATATTCTAAGTACAATTAACTACCTAAAAACAAATGTACAGTACATTGGCAGTTATTCAAAATAATTACTTAATGGTTTTTATGCTTGTCTTTCAATTTTGACACCAGAGGTCTATAAGAAATATGGGGAGAAAAGTCTGTTTCAACAGTGAAAAGTGGTGGCTTGTCCTGCCCAGCGACATAATTTTCTTACTACTACCACGTCCTTTTCCAGCAAGGACAAGAAAATTACATCCTCCAGGTTTTTCTGCTGCAGTACTCTCTAGAGAATATCTGAAAATTGATACCTATTTCCTTTACATCCTATACACAGAATTTTACCCACCTTGCTATTTTTCATGCCCTTGTTATTCACTAAACCCATGACTGGGACAGGGGTCCCAGCATGGCAAACTGCACCAAGCTCCTCAAAACCAAGCAGTTTGACATGAACAGAAAAGTGCTGCAGGCAAGCTGCAGTCTTGCTTTTGCCTTTAGTCAATGCTGTTTTTCATCTCTATTCCCTCTGAGGATGGGGTGGATGTGAGGTATTCATCAGGTTTCTCATCCCCCTGCAACCTCAAGTGGCCTCTGCAAATTGGCTGCCTGTTCTCAGAGGCAACAGTCCCCTCCCTACATCAGCTGCTGTAATGCCAGTTTGCCTAAAATGCAAGATCCCAATGCCAAATTAAATTGTTCTACCTCATTTGGCTCAGTCAGGTGTGTTGACTCATCCCAGACATCCTCCAAGTGCAGGGCAATCAGAGTAGCTGGATGGTTCCCTGTGCTTTATTGTCAAGTGCCTCTGATAGAGCCACCTTTGATCACCTCCAGATGGTTCACCAGAGATCAAGTCACCCTCAGGCATCCCACAGTACACTCAAGACTGCCAACTATGGTCAGTAAAATGAGGGGTTTTTTTTAATAGTTGTGAGTACTTGCAATGGGCTGGAGCAATTTGTAACCTTGGCTAATAAAGCAGTTTATTAGTTCAGGAAGTTTATTATATTTAAACCAATCTGAATATGAAAACGAGCTCAGATCTTCACCCCTTTCATTGAGATGACAAAGTCATTCTTATATTTTTTGACAAACCACCAAGAATTTTCCCTCCCCACCAATGCAGCTATTTTTCTGGCAGTTCTCCGAGATAGAGGACTACTAATCAATTCGTGTTAATTTGATAAAGATAATAAAATCAATCAAGCATTTAAAAAATGGACAAAATGCATCACTAAGTGCAGGGCCTTAAAAGCTCATTTATCCTGGGCACTGTGCCCACAGCTGAGGAGGAATCAATTCCCTCCCCAATCTCCTCTGTAGAAAAAAGGCCTTTAAGTGAGAGACCATACATTGTGGAATAGTTGCAACTTTATTCTGAATGATGCAATTAGAATCTCAGTGCTTTTTTTTTTTTTAAACACTGGTAGTTCTGCTTTACCTGTATTTTCAGCTTAATTCTGATTAAAAAAACTAATATAGGATCTGAGCATTGTATATTACTACCACTACAGTCCTCCTGTGTTGAAGATGTTTAAGCTGGAGTAAGGCTGAAATGGCTAAATGATTATTTAATTGGAAACACCTGGTAGATAATGAGATAGAGGTTCAAATTTCCTAATTGTGTCTATTGCTAGTATCTCTAGGATAAAAAACTATGGGAACAAATCTCAGACACTTATTCACCCCAGAGCTTTTTTTATTATTGTTGTGCTCAAGCTCACAAAGCTATTAATAAACTACAGGTAATTACCTGATTTAGTGGCACATAGACATGTTCACAAACATACAAATTGAAGTGCTATAAAGTTCAGTGGAGGAAACCCTGCTACCAAAATATTCAGATTCACTCTGAGTCAACTACAGTTGACTACAGGGAGGTAATTGGTTTTTCAAGGACAGGAGATGGCATGTGATCTAATCAAGAGACATCTGCATCTCTAGGAAAGAGGAAAAGGCAGTTTAAGAAAAGACACCTGACAAGACTGTCTCCTGAATAAGAAAAATAAGTTTGTGAGAAAAACGTTAAATCTGCTTCCACCTACAGCAAGGTTTCTAAAAGGAAATTAGCTCTGAAGGGATTGTCTCTGGCGTGTGCGACCAACGGCGTAGGGCACGCAGAGAGACACAGCATCTCAGAAGACACGGTCAGCAAGTTACAAGCAATAACACCATCTCTTCAGTTTAATCTTTGTGTAAGCTGATTAAATGATGTCCTCCTTTCATCTCTTCATGTGTCTTCTAGAAAAAGCAGTGATAGTGTTGACTATTTTGGAAGCAGTAAATGAACATCTTCATTTGCATTACAATACAGCTTGAGTTACGAGCAATTACAGCGTAAATCGACGGCAGAATTTATCACACTGAAACGCATGCTGAATCTATAAACCAGGACGCTGCAACACCATAACAAGTGCCCAGGTCTCCAGCAAGATCAAAGGTAACAACGCACAGTCCCTTTGAAGCTTCAGGATTAGGTGGAGAGCTGATACCTGAGAGTTCAGGAGGGAAAGGAGCAGCAAGCAGAGATCAGCAAGCCATGCTGGCACACAACAAAATAGTTACTGGGGACTCCCTGGGAGTTAGTCCTGCTCATTCATGCCTGAAACTAAGATCACAGTTCCTCCTTATGACTTTGAACACACGCAACAAGAGAAAAAACAAGTTCCTAATCTCCTCTATGACACAACCCTAATGGCTCTGTGGTATAGGACAGTGGACAAGGCTAATTCTAACCCAGCTCAAAGCTAGACGGCTGTTGAAAGTACTGGAGACAAAACTAAAGATTAAGCCTCCTGTGTTTGGCACAATAAAGGCACACACGTGCCATTTCCTTCCTTGAACAGCTTACAGCTGGTCTGTACAGGCCTAATGTTGATAAATGTCGTGTTATTCATGATTTATCGGTATATGTTTTGAGCACGCCTTTCTGAGACACCTGTTCTCAAAATCTAGGGAGGTGACTCAGAGGATCCTTTAGAGGGAGGAAAAAATGGAAAGGATAGCACTAGCAAACGTGAGAAAAAGTGAAAACAGGTAATTATGAGGGATGAAGTTAAAGATCTTTATAACAGCTTCCCAATTAGCATTGCAAAAGTTGATCTGAACATCTTCTGGTTCAAATTCAATGTATGACTCCACTGACCTTCCACAACCACAGCAAAAGCCCAGTCTCATTTAGAGCCAGACAGCTGATTATGAATTCATGCAAATCATTAGTTTATATGGCAATTAAAAAAAAAAAGCTTTCTAGAGGTTGCCCATAATTGGCTATTGTAAATCTTTAGGAGGTTTCAAAATATATCTGTTGTGATAACATTGTAAATCTACATTTTAAGTTATCCCTGTCTGACAGGAAAATGTCTTAAGCCTATATTGGTACTTTATAACCAAAGAAATGCATTCTTTAAAGAACATGTGAACGCTCACTCCACTACTATTGACTATAGATGAAGTTATCCAGGATAGTGATATTTCACCCCAAAAAAAAGGGAAAGTATCACAAGAAAAACTGTGAGAAACAGATAACAATAAAACACTCATATATAATTCACTCAGATGTCAAGAACAATGTCTTCTGAAAATACACCTTTGAGAAAAATACTACATACTTCACTGTTTGAATTTTAGCCTAAATATCAATTCCTTACTGAAAAATGAAACGAAAACCAGGAAAGACAAGAACTTGCTGAAATGTTCATCAGGAGTGAAGAAACCAATATTTGGTGGAAAAACTTGATTGTAGGATATAAAGACACAACCTGCAACAAGTATGGAGCTTTGACAAAATTATTTGAGGTAGAACTGAACAAGAAGTCGTTTTGTTCCCCTTTTTCTGCTATCTAGTGTATCAATGTTCTTTTAAGTGTTAAAAAAACTCAAATAACAAATATTTAGTAATAGTCTATTCATGTGTATTAATGAATTTGTAGAGGTCCTGTAATTATCTTCTGCTGATCTAAAGGATGCTCACTTTTCCAGATGAAATCACATTCTTAAGGATATAACTGAATAACTATCAAAACTCAGATCCAGTATTAAGGAAGTATCACCAAAATTCTACACTTAGCAGCGTAGCCTCCCTCCTTAGTTTACTCAAGATTTTGTCCCTACTCAAGAGGATCAATAGACACAAAAGAAAACCAGCAGATGGGAAAAACCTCCACTGGCCCTGTTAAAGAAACCAACAGTTTTGGTCAGTCTCAAGGCAATAGAAGGAGGAAACTAACACAAACATAAATTAAATCTAAATATAAATATATTCTGTCAGAGGTGTGCTATAAATTTATTCAAAGCAGCCTTGGGGAAATCAACTTTTTGTCAGTCAATACCAGACAGTTTGGGAACTCCATTTGATCATCTTAGAGTTAGAGAAGCTAAAAATCATCATCTGCCCTTTAAACTGTCAGGGAAGCAGAGTTAATCATCTGCTTACTGCTGCCAAGGGCCCATGTCTTCACTAGCAGTTACTCCAGCAGCACATTAAAAAAAATAATAATATAAAAGAAAAGAGAGATGTTACCTCTATGGAAGGCACTGCAGAAAGAACCAGCTTCATGACTGGGATGAAAAAAAAAAAAAGGAAGAGAAGCTTTTGAAGAAATAGCATGCTGGTTTTGATTTTCAGCTACTTACTTTGGAGACTCATTATATGGATAGCATTTCTTTATCATCTTCCAAAAGTGACAAATTGAGTTCTCATGTAAGCTTTCCATATCAATAACATGCTGAACAACTGTTTCCAGGAATCCTTCTTATTTCTCTTAGACTTTTTACAGTTCTAGTTGCCCACATAGGAGTTAAAAAATAAAAATAACCAGTCCTGGTAAGTTGAATTTATGTATTTTGTATGTAATAAGTACCACGAGCAATGAAAATGAGAAACTGGTAAAAAACGATAAGGTGCTTATACCTTAAAGGCTATACCTTGCCTATAAAAAAAAACCAACCAGTAGATGTTTGTGCAAGTTTTCTCTAAGCTATATGTGACTCATGTGGAAAAAAAAAAAAACCAGAAAAAAAAGAAAAGTTAAGCAGAAAAAGCTGTTATATATTGATATTTTACAGAAACCATTTATGTTATTTTGTTAACATGACAGCTATGCCGGGTAAAGAATACACAAAATGGTAAAGACTTGGTAGTGATTACCAAAAACAATCACATTGCACAGATTTCAAATAGACTGGTTTGATACCCTAAGTATTTTACTCTCCATACCTCTCTGGCATAACAACTTGTGATAAGCCAGTGCTCAGCTGTCCAGGAATCACAGATTTTAATACTGAGAAGGCAGAGATTGCATGAGAGGTGTTTAGGGAATACTGTTTGTGTTATGCTATGTTATCTCTATTTTGAAGCAAGGTGTGTTTTCTGAGTGCTGACCAAAACAATCACTAGAAGGGACCTCAACTTCATCCCAGTCTTAAAAGGTTTAGCAAGTAGTTTTCCTCTTATAAATCCTTTACTATATTTGGTTTTGTACTTTCTGATTTTACAAGACAGTTGCCTAAAATATTTCCAGCCAATTTCTGCCAGAATTCCTCCTGGATCAGCTTCTTGCCATTTTTTTTTTTCCCTTTCCTAAACAATCTAAAAATCTCTTGTACATTTTTCAGGTTTCAGAAATTATAATTAACTGCTAAAATATAAATTTAACCTTTCTTCCTTCACATCCATTGCCATCACCTCATCCAAGATTTAAAACATGCTGCTGTTACTGATCAAACCACATTACACACACGGTTTTGCTGCCTTTACTGAAAAAAGTATAAAATAGATACGCAATTCCTTTACAGTTCTCCCCCTCGGCTTTCACAATAAATGTATTTCATATCTACTTTGAAAAAAATCAAGATATTGAATTAAAAATATTTTTCCAGCATCATTACGTTTCACAAACACCATGCTTGTGAAAGACCTAGGCAATAATACTGATTTTTTAACTCAGCTTGCATTGTAGTAACCTAAGGACAAAATTGCAGGACCTTATGACAATTCTCTATTCTTATCCTCTGTTACGCAAAATAAGGACAGAGGAAAATTTCAGAGTGCATTCGGGAAGATAAAGCCTCAGCTACGTTAATTCAAAGTTTGCCCAATTGTAATTACAATATTTGAAACAAGATAACACAGTACCATAGAGGGAAACTCTAGAAATGTGCCAAATGTTTTTGTAATTCACCACTATATCCTCACATCCTGCTGTTCAGCTTACAGTAATTTTTTGTTTGCCAGCCAGTAATATCACCCTAATCAGCTACTATATTTGAATTTTTCCCCTAAGAATTATATATTTGATATTATTAGCGCTCCTGTATAGAACTGTAATAGTTGTATTTCTTTAATTGAGTTTTCTAGCTAGGAAAAGGTATTTGAATGTGTAAAACTCTAATAAATTCAGAGAATTGGAAGTTTAGAATTAAAGCCTCTACCATGTCAAAAATTGAAAAACTTAAATAAGAATTTTTTATTTGGTCAGCAGCGTGCCCACATTTCTGTTGTTCCCGAATGCTGGCAGAACACAAGCTGACTTCCCATATATCTCTGAGTGAGGCAGCTATTAGGAGCCTCTGGCAGCCTGACATATGCTCAGGATAATCTATACGACCATGAGAGAAAGGGCAAAATAAGTGTGAAAACACAGCAAAAAGACAGACCTGTTCTCTCAGCTTCCAAATTGCGAGGAGGAGAATTAGGAAAGAGGTCCTGAGAGCAGAAGATCAGAGCAGCAGAGGTAAAGAACACCCTGACAGCTCTCTGGGGATCTGTATCAACATATCCATCCCATCTTGAGAGGATGAACATATCCATCCCATCTCCCCTGCTTGAGAGGATTTTTGGCCAAATATGTAACAACCTCTTGAGGCTGTGATGCAAACTATTTCACACAGAAAAATATTGATATGTTTTTTTGCCACAGAAATTACTTTAACCTTTATGTTTCGTTAACAGTTCTCATAGATTAGTTTGACCATTTTACAACAATATTTTTACTGTAATAAGTTCTATTAATATTTTGTAAATGGAATATGTATTCCATTAAAAGTGACCTGATGTAACTCCACCAATTCCCAAAACCGCTTGAAGATTCAGTGGTTTTCTACACATTTCTCCACTTGTAAAGTCATGACTATTTGTGGCTGATGAGAAAAAAAATTTAACTTCAAATCATTTCACTGATTTTGACAGAATTTTAAGTGTTTAAATATTGCATTGTTAAATGACTATGCTTACAAATTCTGTAAAAGAACAGATTTGCGTAGTTCTTGGTGAAAAGTAATACCTTTGACAAATTTAATGAAATATAAACCTGAAAAATAAATATAAAGCGATGATATTTTTGTGTTTCTAGTACTGTTCAGTTTACATTACTTTTAAGTACTGCAGCACAAAAACATATTTTATTACTTTACCACTTATATTTCAGGCTGCTGAACTCACTCCTACCAAAAAAACTCTTTGGTCTGCTTTATCAGTTTGAATCACTGCTCTGAAATATTTTGTGATATATGATGCACTGCACATTGTTTCTGAAATAAAATATATCTGCTAGGTTATTTGCAAGATTTTCTTCTTCTTAAGACCACAGTTTGCTTTAAATTTCTAAAATTATTCTCTCAGTCCTCGATACAGTAACTACTGATCTTCATTCCTAAACTTAGTGTTTTGCTAAACCTTCTAAAATCAATGTAAGGACTCAATTTAAAAGAATGTTCTACTAATTCCTAACACTCCCTAAGCTCATTACATGACTGATACATCAAGTAATTAAATATTTAGACTTACTTTCTTCTATTTTTTCTTCATTATTTTTATTTATTACACAGATTTTGATGTAGTCTGAAGTACAGCTGGGAGACACTTCCTATTTATTTCTGTTTAAGTTTTTGCCATTATCTTCAGCCTTAGGTAATCACCACTGATGTCAGCAGAAAACCCACTTAACTACAAGCAGCACTGGATTTGTTCCCCAATTATCAAAGGCCATGGGTTCAGTTGCATCATTTTATTGAAGAGGCTTTACTCACTTTATACATACTGCAAAACCCAGCCAGTCCCAGCTCTTCAATATAAAGATTGTTTGTCTGAAGTGTGCCTTCTCCATTTATTACTACTCAAGGTGCTTAAGAAGAGTTTAAATATTTACTTTTAATAATAAGATTTGCTAATCATATTAAAATACTCCTGAGAAGTAGTTTGAAGAGTCATTTTACCTGAAAAGAAATACAGAAAAGGTGTTTCTGCAGCAATACAGCAAGCACACATTTTCAAATTATTAGCACCCAAAGGCACATTTAGCTACAACACCTGAAATTCATTAGAACACACACCAAACAATACAGCATTTTCAGCTTGACCAAACACCTAATTGCATCTGCTCATATTTTTTAAATTCTTGAGCAACCTAATTTTACATAAATGTAGCTTTCAGCTCTTTCTCTTTTCCAGGAAAGAAAGTAAACCTATTTCTCACTAAACTAATGAAGGCAGCACTTAAGCGTATTTGAAGGATTGCCAGAACACCAACACCAGCGGTGAAACAAAATCATTTGTCAATGGCGTGACACAAGGGCACGGCTGTTATTAGTAATGATGAATTGGTGGAAAGTCCTTTAGCTACCACCCAAAGTCCCAGTAAGGACTGATTATAGAAACTCTGTATGGTGCTCCCCTTGAAGTCTTACCAGAGTACAAGTTACATTTACAATGAAAACTGAAATTCATAACTAAAATCTGTGTGTCTAGAGTACATACGTTTATTACTTAATATATGTATCTTGTAATAAGTCAAAATACTGAGATATCACTTAGATTACTAATAAAAACCCACAGTTCCTATTTGGACTGAGTGATACAGATTATATTTCCACTTGGATATATTTTGCCCAGATATAGAAGAAAACACATGAAAGCCATCAAATATAATTTAAAATTTGAGAATTAATTTAATAACAAATAGCCATGCCATAGCAAAATTTCTGTTACTGAAACAACGCTTGGCATACCAGTTTATAAGATTCTACAAACACGTAATACCACAAAGAGAAACAAAATTATCATCTTAAATTATTTAAGTGCCAATTAAATTCTAAATTTAAAATCCTCCTTTCTTAAGTGATAAAAATGTACTAGAGAGGCAGACACTGACCTGAAAAGAAACACAGGTTACTAATGGAAATATACTGATTTACACAGTGTCTCAAAACCATTCACCTGCTCTGTACTAACGTACTCAGTATAAACATCCCTTGTTTGGTGAAAGGATGTTATTAAATTGGATTGGTATTGACAGCTCTCTATATACCAAGTTATTACAGGTGAGTTATGACAGTCTTTTTACATTGGCTGTCATTATAAACTGTCTTTATTCAGTTGATTAAAACTGTCTGAAACTCTCCATCATGTTTTTCCATATTGTTCTCTGCCTCGTGTTAAATATTTTCAAAAAAATTAAGCAATTTTTCCCCAACAGGAAAAAATTCTCATGTTTTTAAGAGTCAGTATAAATGTGAGGTGGTGTTTTCTTTCTAAATTGTTTCAAAAACAAGGGACATGGATATCACCATGTCTGCCAGGATTTTCTGCAACTTAATTCACATTTGAAAGAACTTGCAGAAACACACAGCACTGTGTCATACAGAACATGACAAAGGTGGGAACAAACCGTACAAATACTTGTCAGCCATATTTACAACTCCTACCGTCTTCCCAAAAATTTGCATTAACACCTTGTCAGAAATGTAACATTGGAGAAATCTCCTCAAAATTCAGTCTTCACTACAGAAAATGCTCTATCTTCTTTCATTATTTACAGATATCAAACGTAGTTAGTAGAGGAGAACAAACCAAAGAGTGAGAATTTCATTCCCTTATGAATTTTGTTATTTTTATTTTTCCACTTTTCCCCACTCCCTCCCACTATTTATTTATGATTCAGTATAAACCCATTACAAATTCCGCAGTTATCTGTTGAGGAACTGTTCTTGTACAATTCATCTTGCAAAGGTCCTGGAGTGTAATCTTTCTTGGCCACAGTCAGTAAAACTTAAGACTTCGTTTTAAATCCAAATTTAACAAGGGCAAAGAGTTTGCATTTGTCTTTTCTCCTCTTAAGTTTTCCCAGGAAATACTTCAGAGCTAAGTTTCCATGGGTCACCACTGAGCCAAGGGTGTTGTACATTCCCAGTTATCAAAAAAGCAGATTAGATGGCTGGGATTTCAGTTCATAGACAAAAATCTGCCAATTGCCCTACAGATGTTTATGTAAAACCCTGACTGTTTTCCCAAGTGGTACCAGTGGAGTCAATGACTGGTTTTGCTTGAGTAAGGGAACAGGATTTTGCCTCTTGAGCCACTTTTTAAGCAGAAGGGGAGCACCCCACAAACAATTCTCTCCTGACTGCACAGACGCCCTCTGTCAATCAGTACAATGATTGATTCTCTGGGGGGATTTAGATCATTCGATTAGTGACAGAAGTAGGCTGGAGCACTCCAAGGACAATGGCTTGAGTTCAGGATCAGCTATTGCAAGGGAGGATCCTGCCCATTAAGTTAAAAAGCCAATTTTACCACCACAACACTTAGTAAATTTTTTTTTTATATCCAGTATAAAAAAAATAGTATTGCTTCTTAGGTAGAAATTACTTTGACAGAAACCATGGACTTGAACATTTGTGAGTATCTTCTCTTGGACACAGTTCAGAGGCTGTGGACAATGAAGAGCCTGGAAGATACACAAACTGTAGACCAGAGTTTAATTCCATTAAAATCTGAAGTTTACTGAAAATCACCGATGACTTCACACAGGGATTTTGGGAAGTATTATAAGATAATCATCTACCTCTTAAGAAATACTTAAAATGATGATCTGTATCCCCTTACGTTGGCTTCCTCTCTCTCACTTTTCCCCCCCCAAAGTGGGAAATCTGTATTTTCTTGTCAAGTCCATAAAGCACTCTAGTCATAGGGACCAGATAGGTAGAGGAAAGAAGGGGATATCAATAATTACTTCCACACCAGCAGAAGTTTGCAGCCCCTAGAATAATAAGAAATAGAGCCTTGCCATTAAGTTAACAGCAGTTTCAATAAGCCACATACCAGGTATTTACTGATGATTTATTATGATATGCATAAATACTCATGACAATTCAACTTCTCCTGTCTGACAACCATTTTGCCTGATGAAGAGGTTATTAAATGCTTTTTTTTTTTTAAGACTGTTTATGTTATAAAGAATGGTACAACCTAATCAGACCCATGCCCTTCTCCATCCAAACATCTCTACAAACAGCAATGGGATGGAATAAATGAGGGCGTACAGCATATATTTGTTAGCATTTGATGGATGTACACCAGCTTAAGCGAAATGGATCTGTGGTCTCAGGGAACTTTCCAGCTGGCAAGAATCCAAGCTGTAAAAAGCCATGACCACGACAAGCACTAAGTAGCATTCCCAGCAAGAGGCGAAAGGCTAAGGAGACCGCCGTCCCTTCGGGCTGCAGCAGATAATGTACTTGCTGCACAGCACAGGCAAGATAGCGTGCTCGTTACTGCTGAATATACATTTTTATTATTTAACTAAACCCACGAGCTTTTGTTTCTTCAGTGCCAAAATTTATTTGCAGTTTTGTTTTCAGCGTTGCACATTGCAGGTACTTCCCAGAAAGCCCATGTTGGGTTTTCAGGACCAGTTTTGCCAGAGTTGGGTTTCTAAAATACATGAGGCGAGCACGAACATTAGGGTGTGCAACCTCCCAGGGAGCTCGGTGTTCAGATCCAGCGAATTCATAAGGAAGGGAAGTGAAGATAAGAGAGGAGATCTAACCCCGAGTTCAGAATCAGAGCTGGAACAGTCTAATACACAATATTAAGAAATCGCTATGACCCCAAGTTCCAGGAGCAGGAGACTGATTCCACTACAAGCAGAATGATAAAAAAAGCAGAAAAACCAAATGAATTGACTGTGGTGCACAAGATGACCTTATGCACCTGTAGCTGCTGTAGTTATTGTACAAGGATCTTCAGAAATGTAAGAGAGGTATTTAGAGAAGTAAATCATAAAGGTTTGCAGTTCAATACAGAACAGATACTAATTCTAACAATGACAGGTGCAGAGAGAGCATTAGCAGTTAAGACATTTTTACTTTAATGCTCAATACATATTTTCTCATTTTATAAAAATAAGGTTACTCTTGACAGTCCTGATCCTTTCCAGGACCAAAAGGCAGCTTAGTCCCAAGAACTGTTTGTTAGTGGTAGTAATATTTTCGCCTTTTAATTAGCATTACCTTAGTAAATGAACAAATAATTCTAATTTGCACACAAAACTCTTGAACAATGCACAAACCTAGACAGAGATGGACTGAAAATAAGATGCAACTGATGCATTAGTTTGGTACTAAATATACTTTGCCAGGATCTTTAATTATCCTGCTGTAGTGCTGGAAAAAAAAGAGAAGTTTCTTGTAGTCTAATTATAGGGTAGTCACAGCATCACAAGAAAAAAAAAATGAAAAATTCAACATACTCATATATAAAACTGATTATAAAAAAAGTTATGGTCAAAAAAAAAGTCCCACAAGGAGAAAAAGAAAAAAAAACATTTTTGTGAGAAGGAATAATAATATGAACAATAATTACACAAGTCACAATGACCAAGTGAAAACAGTCTCTTAACAGAGGACTGGTAAGTATGTCTCTTGAAGCTCAAAAAAAACCAGATTAGATTTATATAACATCATAGGTTTTTTTTTAAGATTAGATTTATATAACATCATAGGTTTTTTTAATGACGGCACTGAGTAAAAGAGAAAAAATAAGAACACAAAGTGAAAGAAATTATGACGCTTGATCTTTGGTCACTCTTTCCCAAATTGAAAACATAATTAATTAGCAGATTAATTATTTGAACAGTTCATACAAGGAAAAAAAAGCTAACCAAAATAAAAAAAACCCACCAGCAAGTTCTAATTAGATTATATTTTCTCCCCTTATATCTCTTTGCCACTGGTTTTAGATCTGAACTATTCTACCCAAAACTAGTTCTCATATTTTGCAAAATAGAAAAATATATCATGATTCCTTTGCAGCTCAATCTAACCTGTGAACTGACTGACAGCTATAAACACAACAAAAGACAATGGACATTACTATATACAAAGGGAGAGAGATCAAAGCAGGAAAGGAGTGGAAGTTGTGGATCTGGAGCTCAGATTTCGTAGGGCAGCAGAGATCGGTGTCCTTCCCAAACAACTCATGCAGGTCCTGAAAGCATCTCATCCTTTGGGCACCAGTCCCTAACAGTCAACTCTGTTTCAAAACAACATGCAAAAATCTGCATTTCCAGGAAGGCTGCTCTGTAGCCAGGGACAGCACATCAAATTTTTAAAAGTTTATTAAAGTTTTTTTGAAGATTTTTAGTAATATCCCTGTTCCTAACCATGACCTCAAACCTAGATGCGTTTTCTAGCCTGCACATTGCAGTGCCCCGTATTTTCCTCACCATGAAACACAACAAGCTCCATTTGTTTTCAACTGTGACAATTGTCATTGAAACAGAGGCTCAATAACAGACACAAGGCTTTTTCCACCTCGGAAAGTTGACGGATCGCTACTTCAAATGAGTTCAAATTTATCTGTCAGAACTTTATATAAATATTTTAACATTATTTATTAAATTGTAATCTGATTTTTTATATCACCTCTACCAGGTGGTGAGTCTGTCACAGATTCATCCTCTATGTTGGACTGATAAAAGGAAAATGAAAGGATTTATAAAATTAATTGTGATCTCAGCAGCTCAACTGCTGCTGATGTATTGAAAGAGAGGAGAGAGTTGGAGTGGCAAAAGAGGAAAACAAAAAATAAAATCTGTAAGATATCAATGCTAATGAAAAAACTTTCCATATACATTTTTTGGAAGAGATTGGTATTAAAATTTCCATGAAGATAAAGCTATCTATTGACATAAATCAAAGTATAATATTCCCCTATGTTCCGGAGACACATCGATGTCTGGATACCTCACACAGCGGGTTGAAAGCAGTTTCAATGACATTGCTCAACACCTTATGTTTATATACTACAGCTTTTTATTTTTTAATTACTTCAAAATATTGAAGTTCTTTGAGTTTATTAAATGTTAATATCCCAGTTTTAAAAGTGTGGAAATTAGGTTCCCATGCTTAGTCTCCACGCTATAGAAGTACCCACTTAAAGGTAATCCTGAACATTACTCATGATATTTCCTTATATTCAGAAATTAGTTTGATATAATAAATCTATCAATAAGGCATGTTGCTAGAAGAGGGCTCTTATGATGCTACTAAGACAATTTTATAGTCAAAAGATTCTCTCGCTTCCTTCTATCATATTGCACCCCTCCAGAGCTGATGTTTTAACTAGAGTAACAGCAACATCATCCTTCATGGAAAACGTGGTGTATCAATGACACTGTATAGGTGATCAAGGCCTGAAGAGAGTTTCTAAATATCTCTTTTATAAAAGATGAACTACAATGGAGTTTCTTGGGTTTGCTTATTGGTTTGTTTGGTTTTGGTTTGTTTTTTTTTTAAAAAAAAAAAAGATTTATTACATAAAGCAAAGTTACAGCTAAATAAATAAAAGCCTACAAGAAGTAGATTTGAAATCATATTTTGTAATTGCAGACTGAGTAAAATAAAAAAAGTAACTAGATTTCAGAACACTCATGGACCTTACTCCTGTCTGATAGTAGATTCTGTACAGTAGCTGAGGCACACATCCCCTCAACAAATCATGAGATGATGCAACATATCATCTAAAGGACACTCCTAGATTTTTGTGCATAGCCATTAGAATCACACTCCTAATAGTCAACTATTTTGCCTTTTTTTTTTGTTTTAAAAGAATTACCTTTAATTTATCTAGCTTTAAGATACCTGTCTAATCAAAAGCATTCCTGACCATTCCAGAAGAATACCCTCAGAAAGGGCTGGCAGCAGAACTCAACAGCTGGCCCTGAATTTTAAGTGGCATATCTCAAGCTCTTTTTTTTTTTTTCCCCTCTGTGTGTCACATCAACAGTGCAGATGTCAACGGGTGTGATTACTGGCAACTTCTGTCTCTGTTCCAGGACATATGTCTCTAAGAGGCCAGCTGCCAAGACCACAGCACAGCTGAGGATCCTCTGCTGCCACTTATGCTACGGGACAATCAGCAAGCATGGATAGAGTTTACAACAAGAACCAAGGAAGGGCTACAACTGTTGATGCAATGCCTTGGTCCTAGCAACCTCCCAAATTATCTCTCAGACTCTGAGGTCAGGTTTTCCCTATCAGAGAGGAGCAACATTGTCTTGGATCAAGTTATTTACTCCCAGTCACCAACAAGATCTACATGGAGAGAAGGTAACCGCATTCAACCATGTGAAAGTGAGCATCTCAAGGTCTAGTTGACAATTTCCACATCTATTTACAAAGCTGGGGAGTCCATTTATGGAACAGCAGTAGGATGCAAAAGTGCTGACACTTTTTTCCTCTCTTTGCTGACCATTATCATGGCTTAGCTTTTCAAGAGACTTAAAGATTATTTTGAAAAGGAGAATTACAAAAACTATGCTTTGGTGACAGTTAATCTACACAAGTGTTTCAGACAGGAACAAGATCACTGAAGAAAGACAGAAAGGTACATGAGACAAATAGGCAGGGTGAACAGAAAGTATTTGAAGAGGGAACAGTCACTACATGTGAAATTTGAGCTCAGATGCTGAAAATCCCTCTCTAAATATTATTATATGGAAACTTCAAATTAAACATTAGCTTAGAACACGAAATTCGGTTCATACAGCTGAAATATTCCCAATGAACTTTACTTTTCCTACATCAGCCATCATTCAGTCCATGATAATGTTTTAGACAAGCAGAGCCATTGTCAACAAATTTTAAGATGATAAAAGTAGCATGATAAAACTTTATGACTAGCATATGTCAAGTGTTAACCATTGACTAGCATGACAGATCAAGGCATTCAACAGCCATATCCTTTATACAACGCATGTTTGTTATCTGAGAAGCCCAATATCCCAATATGATTTTAACTGATGAGTAAAATACAAGTAATATTCCTACCTTACAAGACATCTCAAATAAAATATTATCCTGGCACACTTAGGAGGAAATCTTTCATTGCAGGAACCATGAAGTGCTTCACCCAGACACCTGAAACAATAAATGATGCCCCTTAGGTAAGCTTACGACACAGAAGGTTGGTTGACTTGCCTTGTGAACCATGCTGTTTGTAACACGTAACCGTCTCTGACTGTTTGGGGTCAATAACACAAGAACAAGGAACTAAGTTGTCTAGGTTGGATGAGGCTCTGGACAACCTGATCCGGTTGGAGATGTCCCTGCTCCTTGCAGGGGGGTTGGACCAGATGGCCTTTAAAGGTCCCTTCCAACCCTAATGATTTTGTGATTCTAGTCTATTTATGTATTTTATTTTTTTTACAAATTGAAATGGCAGACTATTTGGACTCGCTCTTCTCTCCTACACCTATCGTGACTGCTGTGATGCTGAAGAGCCCATTGCAGTAAAAACAGATGAGTCCATTTACAGACAGCAGTCAATTATTATCTAGAAGATACGCCCCCCCAGTTGAGGATGTGTACTTTCACATCATTGCTAGAGAAGGCTATACAGATTGTTAATTACATTACTGTAATAATAGCGATAAGTGACAACAGCCACCTGCTAACAGCATCCATTCAAATTAAAACCTTCGTAAACTTGTTTGGAAGTATATAGGGTATTGACAAAAATTAATATGCAATTATTCAGATCTAAAACAGACTATATCACTATTGCAACATTTGATCACAGCACTTTCCTTCTGCAAAGATTTTAGTGGTGCAATAGAAGCCGGTTATCCAGCCACACAATTTCTCTTCTGTTATTCAAATGCTATGTCATTAGAAGTTGTTGTTGTGATACTAGCTCACCGAGCAACTATAACTGTGCATGAAAATAAAGAATGCAATGGAATAAATTCAATCGCTGGAGGATTGCTTTATATTAGTATGAAAGAATATAGGCAAGAAAAAAACCCCACAGATGCTAAACAAAACTCTGAGAAAAATTATAGAGGCCATTACACAGCGATGTACACTGTGAATCTGACTTAAAATTGGTAAGAGACTTATTCAATTATCAAACTGCTCAAAGTGAAGCTAAGAATAGCTGTAGAAAGATAATTACATTCTCATGGTTTAGTGCTGCCACTTGATTATTTGAAATGTCCTTTAGACTTTCAAACCTGATGCAATAGAAGAACAAAACCACTTATCTCGTGTTCAAGTCAAAAGCGCTTTTCAAATATTACATGCTGCATAGTTTAGAATTTATGTAACAGTTAAAGATCTTATTGAGCTGGAAAATAGAGAGACTTTTCTTCTCCAATTTGTTCTTCAGTTGTTTTCCAGTCAAGTAATATAATCCTACTGTAAAACCTATTGTCAGTAAAACGCAGTTGACTGTTCACAAGTATCCAGCAGCACAAACTGGCAGTAATATTTGAGAAAATATGTGGACCTCTGAAAGCCGGTTTGACAATTTTTTAAATTTGAATTATGTAACTTCATGCATATGATCGTAAAATTTTCCTATAACTGCTCTTTACGTCCCAACAATACTGTTATATATTTACATGTGTTTGTGGTTTTTAACAGAAAATTGTATTTGTTTAGGTGGAGAAATAAATAGCATATACAAAAAAAAAAAATAAAGTCCATGTGTGAGAACAGTTACATCCATAAAGAAAAGGAAATTTATGACTGTTTTCCTTTACTTAATTGTAAATAAGCATTAAAAAATTATGCTGTGTATCACTCATGTAGTTAGCATCATATGATGCAACTACTAACACATTGTAAAAAAACTTGGAATTTTATTTGTTCTTGGCATACAATTTTGATAAACTGACATAAAAATGTAACAGGTCCAAGCAGTGCAAGATCCATCTTCCTTGAAATGTTTTGTTTCAAAAGCAGAACATTCCAGAGTTGCATCACTTTTGACACAGCCTTGAACATGAAGATATTTAAGGTCTGAGGTGAACAGTCCCTGGTTACTCCTGACTAGAGAGACTCAAATTGAAAGCCTGACCTTTCACACTACTAGTAACTGACATTTCAACAATTCTGTTTCACAAAAATACAGAAATGGTTTTATTTCCTTCTCACACAGAATGCTTGTGAAAGATTGCTGATGTTCTTTCAACAGCAAGTCATTTTAACAAGAACTTCTTCATTTTTTTTTTGTTGAGAAAGTTAAAAACTACTACCAAATAGTAAGATGGCATTATTTTTGTTTGGTTTTTAACTTGAGAATTTTTTTTTTTTAAAAAAAACAGCTGTAAAGTTATAAGGTTATGTTTTCATTTTAAATAGTATCTTCCAAATTGTAGAATTAGTCAGTTGTATAACCAGAATAAACATTTTCTTTCATCAGCTAGCCAGGTAATCAACTAAGAAATTGTAAAGAGGTAAGTAAAATTCAAAATTTTAGCCATTGCTCTCATATGAGGACCAAACCATTCTCACCTAGTGTTATCTAATCACATCAGCTTCCTAGAGACTAAAATTAAGGTTGTTAGAACATGTAAATTCAAGAGACACCAGAAAAATACTATTTAAAGTATTCTGGACCTTTGGATACCTACCTGCTCAATTTGTCAGCCATTTCAAGCTTACCCTTGTATATAAACTTGATCAGCAATATATTTTAATGTCAGTCCTTTAGGCTACTCACAACCCAATGAGATAGAGGTGATCTCTGGGATGCTGAGATTCTCCACACCCAGGAAGCAGCTGGCAGATATTCCTCATGGAATTTCCATTAACCCAGCAAAACAAGGCAAAGCCCACCTGCCCGCAATCAAAGCACAGTACAAGCCTGACTGTGAAGATTGCCAGCCAACTGTTAGAAGCGAGCCCAGGGAGTCAGTCAGTCATTCATGTCAGAAAAATAAAACCCTATTTCCAACATCAGTAAGAAGTTTCTGAAACAGTCAGGGTCTATTAAGTAACCCAGACCTGAGCTGGGTTTTCAAACTTCCACGAAATAGCTCCTCAAGAAAGATGAACTGGAACTTGTATTTATCTTTGAGGTTGACAAAGTCTTTCCCAGTTTTAAAGGAGCTTCCAGGTGAAAGAAAACATTAAAAATACAGGTTTTAAATAATAAAAAAAGACATCTATCATACATTGTTCTAAGCAAGCTAGAACATTCATTTCTTCAGTGAAGACTGGAAACTGCACAAGCTAGAAGGAGAATGCAAGGTCCTAGGCACAATCTCAGAACACATTAATTCAGGTAAAAAAAGTTCTGCAAATATTTATGGAGAGGAATAAAAAGCTACTAGTAGAAACAAACCAAACATTTACACAGAAGGGATGGAAGTTTGTAATTACTGTCATGTTGCACTTATTTTGTCACATGCCTTCACTGACTTTTTTTAGGTCAATCAAATTTAAGGAGGCTTTTGTTATCCTATTTTGACTCTGTTTTAATTTGTTAGATACATCCTCACAGATACATAAAGTGAGTTAGAGTTGTGACAGCAGGTGTTTTTCTTGCAAATGCAGTATTTCTGGAACTGAGGCACAGATCTCCTCCTATCCACGATACAAATATATATATATAGATACATGTATATTACATATTATATATACACAAATGCATGCATGTATTTATGTATATATATGTAAAAATATGCATTTTTAACATATTATTACACATACACATGCCCATATATATCTTCTGAGGAGACAATCTCACTTGGTCCATAGTTAAAACTTATTACCAATATATTTGAGAAAAAATTGTAAGACATTAGGAAAGCGCTTTAGCAAACAGATACTTAATTCCTACAATTAAAGTGATACTATTTGATAAAGCACTGCCCCTTTGAAGGTAAACTTTCATTGCTCTGCAAGTAAGGTGCCATATATTCAATCATTTTAAACTAACACAAACCATTTTAGACCATCACAGTGAAAGACTAAGGCGATACGACACACATTGATCAGGAATCCACCCACAGCTCTGCTGCTATTGCTTAAATGCCACTCTGTGAATTAGCTGAGGCTCACTAACAACCATGTTTTCCACCTATATGAAACAATTAAATATGATACTATTAGCAGCATCAATTAAGGTGGATAAAGTAATAGCCTAATTGAATGCTTGAGGAGGCTAATGGTTTTGCTTTCGCTTTATAATGGATTGCGCTCTGTATTCGTGTGCTATAAAGCCAGACATGGGATCAATAGTTTCTTCTGCTTAGAAAGCCTCCTTGCCTGGAGCGTAATAGATATCTAATTTAAGACTCATTGCTCAGGCTTTCTTCTCTTAATCAAGAAATAATATATCATGGAAAAGAAAAAGTACTGTTTAAGAAGCATAATTTCCCCATCATTGCATTTTAAGAAAGTTTTAAGTAACTTCCTCAGCTTTAATTCCACGGAAGCAAAAGGTCCATTTATCTTGGGACATATTCTGATTCTCACTTGGTGAAGGAGCATCTCCTGATCAGCTCAGCAGCTGCAATGTGTCCGTGTTCGGAGCCTCATGTTTTGAGGGAGAGCTCTTTAAGGACCATGAAATGCACTGTGCTAACAGAGTTCGCATATTTACAATTAAATAAGCTGTGAGAAAAAAAAATTGGATCATCTAATTGTTTTTCTTGTTCAAGTCAAGCTCACAACAGTGGGGAAAAAAGAAAACTTGGTTTTGTATTATCGGTAACTAGGATGGTGATGCATGTTGAAGATAACCATGTTGCAGCACCAAACACAGGAAAATGCCAGGCTTCTCAGAATTTCCCATACACTTGATGGGAATAATTTCCTAGAACAACAAAAGCATATCTGCCAAGATTATCCCAGTCTTTCAGGAAAAAAATATCTGGGTTTTTGAGGCAGTGAACAAGTTTTGTAGCATTGTAAGCCCTTTCAATGTGTCTAACTTTTTCCTTTCAGATCAGAAACAACAGCACTTATTTATACTAGTCCACCAACCAGTCCTCTTCAAAATACATTTTATACTTGCTTTATTGTTGGAAATATTTGTGGTTCTTAAAAAACTAAGCTAGCAAAAAAACCAAAACAAGAACAAAAAACAGCTTTGTGACAAAAACAAGACTAAGACATCAGAAATATATTAAGACTACCTGATAAAGCTTTTTAGGGGCACTTAGATAAATCCACATTTTCAAGTTACAGTGATACTACATCTGTATATTGTTATTATTACCCAGTACAGACAGGTAAAATAAATGTTACATAGTTAGGTGCTTCTGCCTAATATATATATATATATATATATCTGTATTATGGGTGGTTTTTTCCTTCTATTCTTTATCTTGCCCATTAAATTGGGCTTTTATCTGAGCCAAGATGCTACTAGCTTCAGTAAGCAGAAACCAGCTCCTCCTGTTTCCACCTGGGAGGCTCGAAGGGCCCTCTGACAAGAGCTGTAGAGTCACTGTTGGATAAAACAGAGGCATTCCAGACCATACATCTTCCAGAGCAGGGAAGGATGCAATACCTCCAGGCAACCATTGATAACCCAAGGGAGTCCGAGCTGTTTCAGGGACTGAACCCTGTCAGGGAGCTCAGGTAGTGGTTATAAATATTCTAAATTGTGTTATATAATGTCATTTATTCCCTGTCATCATGGCAAAATTTGACTGGAAAACTATACATTTGAGACTAACTTTATACAATCCAGAGACAGCCAGAGCAAACACAGAACAAAGCAGATCTCTCAAGTACCCAGTCCCAGAGCAATTCCCAAAGACTCTTCAACCATCTGTCTTCTCCAGGTATGAGACCGTATGTTTTTGAAATATCTATTATTAAAGCAGCCCCTTCAAATGACTCCCTTTCCCACCCTGAGCCGAGCAGCCTGTATGTTTGTGTTCTCAACAGATCTCCTGAGGAATTCCCAGCAGCAGAGGAAAAACACCTGTCCCACTGCCACCTCCCTCCAAAAAGGCTCCACTGCACTGGGTTATTTAAACCAAGAAATTAACAAATTCATTTACAGGCAATGCAAATAAATAACTTCCAACTCAGTACTAAACTAATCTATAAACTTAACTGTGAAGATTTTTCCATATATAAAAATTCTGCGTTTATTTCATAACCCAGAGATTCTATTTCTGATATAAAGAATGATTTAAAAAGTTTAAGTTTCAATACAGAGCAGGCTGGCAATGCTTTTTCAAATATGAAAGTGTATTTATGTACATTTCTAATATAAACATGTAGTAATCCCAGGGAAAAGCATGCTGCTTGTACTATTGCTTTTTTTGGGTATGTAAACATATAAATACAGATTTCTTTACTAACTCTAAGACTGACTTGCATTGAAATACAACGCTATCTTCTCCAGCCAGGAACAGAGTATAAATTGCAACACTACTTCAAGAAATGTCCTGGTTACCTGCTGCATTTGTTTAGCTCTCTTCACTTAGGGGTTTTTTTTTGTTTTTTTTTCCAAATTTATCGAAGCAAAACCTTTGATGCTTCTTCCACAATCAATTATTTGCACAGATTTAGAATTCCTTATATTTGGGCTCCCTAAGCTCTGAACAGCCTTTAGGCAGACACAATGCTTACGGATTATTCAAAAACTTATTTAAAAGTGCTTCTCAACACTGGAAATCGAGGTACTGGGAGGGAAGTCATTAGAAGGAAGTGCAGATGTTCACACAGGAGGACAGCAATCAGATGAAGAGTCCTGGCCTCACTATTCCATTTCTGGTTCGCACATTCTGAGAATGGGTACTTGCAACGCTACCTTGGGTTTTCAAGAACACGAACACAAATTAAGATGAGAGAAAAGATGTGCAAGCAGAACTATTTTACCTCTAAGTGCCCAAGCTCAAAAATTAAACCTTCAAAACCGGTCTCTCCCACGCTACTTTCTGAAGTTCTTCAGCACAGATGTTCTTCAGTAAATTCCCAAGGCTTACCAAGACCTACTTTAATTTCTGCAGTCATGCTCTAAACCTGGGATTATCTTCCTTCCTTAGTCCTTCTCTGCCTATCCACAGCCTCCAGACACATGTCTTATTAAGCTGCTAGAAATCAAAGGTGAAGGAAAATTTTTTTTTTCCTCTGCCTACAGCCCCCGTTCTTCTCCGCAGCCAGTACAACAGCAATACAGGCAAAACCACCCATCCATAATATGAAAGTGTGGCTCTTTTTCTCCAACAAAGTTTGGAGTAGGAAAAAGGCAACAGCAGGAATTAAACTGCTCACTTACCCTCTCTAAAGATACAGAAGATAATTGATAATAAAGTGAAAGATAACTTACATAAATTATTGTTTTTTAAAGGATGCTTAACACTTCGCCTGAAAGATTCAAAGATTGCTTTTTGTTCTTAAGTGACAAACATAAATGGCATGGAGAATAGAAACATCTGGAGAAGAACAATCATACTTTACTTAACCGCTTAGATTTTACTCATAGAAGTAATAGCCAGAATTTTCTCTTCTATGAGTTTCATCACAAATTTTACTGGCTTAGCTTGATCCAAAGGATGATTTGAGACATTGGTATAAAATGTGAAGTACGCTGCCAAAGTTGAAACTATTTCTCAAGAGTCAGACGTTTTGCTACCACTGGAAGTGTCTTAACACCCAGGTTAGCTTTTCTGAACAGAGGTTTTCCTGATGAACATGACTCTGGACTCTAGCAGGACTGACCTCTATTTTCTGACTGTACAGAGACCTAAATGGAAAGGAGGAACCTCACTGAACACAGGATTAACACTGACAAGGACTTAAACCTACTGCACAGACCTTAAAAACCACAAGTGTGGATTTTATTCACTTCCCAGTTGGATGCATGGTTGTTGGGGGTTTAGTTTTTTTGGTTTTTTTAAAAACATTGAATGGAAGGGACGCTCAAATTGGCAAACTTCTTGCACATGTCCATGAGAACAGAAATGGGTTTTGCTACTCAAAGCTACAGTCATTCCCTCAGTTCTTGTCTCCTAGAGCTAGAACTTAAAAACAAAGTAAAGGTATCTTAATTCTTTTTTAAAAAGTCATAATTTCTCAAGATGTGCATGAAGGACATAAGTATCATCATATAAGACAATGTCCAATTAAGCTTCTCCTCCAGTGGCTTTTGAAGAGCAATCCCTTATCATCAGTTCTTACAGGCTCAAACCATTTTCTCCTGAAGCTTTAATTTCTAATAGCATCACCCTATCTCTGTGCTGGACTTCCGTCTGTTACATGACAAGCGCTCATCATGTCACACAGTTTGAGCTCTGCTGTTGATTTTAAGTGTAAAATCCAAATGTCAGCTTTAAAAGCAATAATAATGTTAAAGGCAGAAATATTTCTAAACAGCAATCGAAATGAGAGGTATTTGGCCCTCTGCTACAGGCTGGTAAAGCAGACTGGGAAATAGCAGTAACTGAAAATAATTAGTGGATTGCAGAATCTTTTCCCAATAATAAAAAGTATTCAAGTGAAAAACTTTGTTTCCCATTACCTTGTCTCAACTGGGAGCTTCTTACTTGTTTTTTTTCGTGTTGTAGGAGACAACAGGAAGCACTAGCTAGCACTGATTTTATTGTAATCCTTTTTTTCATCTGCTTCTACTTTCCAGAAGATTTATCTTTGGGACAGGAGTACATCATATCTGGTTCCCAAGTGGGCAGTTCCTACTCAGATTTTCTCTTTACACCTGCCTTGTATTTATCAAATATGGACACACACAAAACCAGGATGGACATGTTACTGAATGAGGCACTGGACTTGAATTTTTTTTTTAAAAACCTCTATTTCAAGTGCTGACTCAGCTTTGGGCTTCCTCAAACCAGCAGCACCGTGTATCAGAGCTCTCTTTCTGCTCAGCGGATGCTAGGACCTGGATCCACTGCTCTTTCAAGAGAGCCATAAATATCAAAGTAGCTATAAAATTATCTGCAACAAGAAATCTCTCAGCAAATTCCTGGGAACAACACCCCAACCAGTAAGAAAATTGTTTCTCAAGCACTTCAAAAGTAGATCTGTACCATCAGCTTTATGGAGAAAGAGCATAGGTTTAAGCTCCCGTTCTACTTTTGTCCTACAATGCATAAATACTTATTTTTAATCATTTGGCTTTTGATGGTTTTAGGTCTTATGGAATGATTTGATTAATAAGGCTTGGTCCTGTCTGCCCCCGCTCCAATGTAGAATGGGAAAATATTTGAAAATCTAAAGTTTAACAGAATAAGCAAAGTTTTTCCTAGCCCTATAAAGCACAGCTGTTTTGAAGAACCTGTATTTCAATTTTTTGGAGCAATTTATTTCTACTGGCTCAATACAGTTGACTGAAATATTGGTAAACCTCTTTAATCCCCTCTAGCACAACTTTAAAACAATGCTCTGTTCTTCCATAGCACTGTGCTGCAATAACCCAGCACACCCTACAATTATTTGAAGTCTTTCATTTCTTTCAGTGTAAGGATCTGAAAAGATTTTATATAATTATGGCCATTTTCTGAAGGTCCTGGTTTCTAACAATTTCTGCTTTGTACGTCTTTTCGGGTTTTCAGATCCAGAGGGAAATCAGGTAATGGAGTTACACACAGTTCTCACTCAGGTATAAATTTTAAGATCAAAATTTTACAGATTTACTGCACGTCACCTTTCTGCTACTATTGTCATCCTTCTGTTATGAAGGATGATATTATTTCCCCCTTGTTAAACTAATATTTTTTTTCTGTTCTGGCTGTTTTCATTCCTGGCATATTGATTTACAACAAAATCCAGATTTTGTCTTATTTAAAGCTTCTGGTCAGAAAACTGTCTGTCTTCTCTTCCTAGGCTGACTTCTCTGTCTAAGTAGTAGTTTCCACAAAACCAGTGATATCTTCCTTAATCTTCAAGTGGGTAGAAAATACAAAAAGACTGCTCCTCCGCTGTAGTGTACTCACACATGTTATTTTGCTTTTATATTAAATACTGAGGTTTTACAAGTGTAACCTGCAGCTCAAGTGACCTATACTTCTGTGACAGCTCTTGGAAATTAAAGCCCTCAAGTATGTGCTCTGAAAGATGGAGGTACAGCCCCAGCTATTTTAGGCAAAGAGAAAAAAGGAGAACTAGCTAAAATAATCAGCTATTATAGAAAATGATGGAGGATCAGCGCAAGCAAGGTGTTAGATAAGAAGCTACAGAAGATCAGACAGAGGAGCTATTAGCAGTGAGGTCTCTTGACCTAACCCCTCCTCTATTTGCTCTATAAACAACCCTCATGGCAGCAGAACTACAGTTCCTTGTCCATAGGTGATCTAGACAATATATAATACACAATATATTGCCTATAATATACAAAATTAGATCACAAAAATACACGGAGGTAGGTCTGTGTTGGTTTTGCCTTCCCATCCACCAATCCAGCCTAATAGAGTAGCTCTGATATGCTACTGGAGCACACCAGAAAGCCTTAGTTTTAGCTTACAACAGATGTTTACTTCAGCCCTATCTTTCTCTGAGGGTTTGTTGTTTGTTTTTTTTTTTCTCCACCTGAATCTAAAAAAAAAAAAAATCAGCTCAGTTTGAGGATTCCTAATTTCTCAAGGATATAAAAAGAATTGCCATAACCATGCTGGGAGAATGCTAAGGAGCTGGGTAAGACGTTCAGCTAGGGATCAACATCTGACAAAGAAATTTCAGAAGTGAAACACTTGAAAGGAGCACTCAGGAGAGGTCAATCAAGTCTTTCTTATAAGTCTCAGTCACAGGCAAATATCTGACCTGACTGGCAGCAACAGAGAAAGAAGCCAACACCGTATGTTGTGGGAGGCTGGGGAAAATTAAGATTTCTTCTGAAGCCTTGTTAGACTTCAGGTGGCATAATTCTTATTTTAAGACTTATTTGAATCTCACACCTGACTGCTACTCATCAAATCTTCCCTTTTCTAGGCACAGAAACATCAGCAGATGGAGAGGGCACATCTGGGAGACCTACAGCAACTGCAGCTCCCATGCACTTCAAGCCCTGTAATCAAACCTCACAGTACATTTCTGCAGGACTACGTCATTCCTTAAAACTTCTCCTTAAAATTTTTTCTTTGTTGTGCTGCTGTCCACCCTCCATCCCCAAAATATTTAGATGGCATGGGCAGCTTGTTTCCCCACCCTGCTAATCCATAGGGGTTTTTTGTTCCTTGTGCCTCATTGCTCATTTCGTATGTACTCTGTAGCACTTTCAGCATAGAAACTTTTTTTTGTTCAGGGTAGAACACCAGATTCTAACAAGAAAGGTATAGATTTTTTTTTTCCTTGAAAACAGATTTTTATGTTTGCTATTTTTTTCATTACATCTGTTACACTGTGTGAAGCAGGATGAAGATATATTAATCTCAGAAGAACAATCTGAAAGTGAAGGTTCCATTGTAAAGGTAAGATGATAAATAAGCCAGAGTTTGTGACCGTATGAATCTTACAGTTTAAAGCACTAAATTATGCTTTTTATTCGAAAAGAGTTTGCAGTTTAGTACCTTGAAATCCAGAAAGCCATTGCTACTTCAGAAAAAAAAAAAGCCATACATTGTGCATCTTTGCCCTTACAACACTAAGACTGAAGATTGTCACTGTGACAGTCGCAGCTCAACAAAACCGCCTCCCAAGCAGTCAGACATCGCGAGCGGCAAAGTGACATCATCTCAAAACTCCCAGGAGAGCTGACAAAACAATGAGGAGCGACAAAAACACAGAGGGCACCAATTTAGAGCCCTGCCGTGATCAAAAACTCAGCTAATCATCTTACCGCTGCCTGACAACAGCGATGTTGAAGTCTCAGGGGAGCGTGCAGACCTGGCCGCTATGTACCAATAGCTTAATCGCTTACCACCCACACATCACACCAAATACCTCAGAAATCACTAGAGTATTGTTATTCTGTATGCTCCTTGTAAGTTTTTCAAATATTGAGATATTAATGTTACACTGTTATTCAGCCTTGAGCAGAAGATGCAAGGAACCGCGTCTTTAAGAACCTTTCCAGTGAAAGGTGGCATTACGTTGCGTAGGAATTCACATCGTGTCACACTCAGCATTTAAATCCAGGACACAAAGCCATTCTAGTTCAGAGAAAAATAAAAAGCTGTGGGCTAAGGCTGAACAGAAGAAAATGTATTTTCTGGATTACAGAAATGAAGAAATTCGATGCAGCAGTTCATCGGCTGTATGAAAGGCAGTACTAAAGTTGGCATTTCTACTCAAATCTACCCCAACCTAGACAAGGCAAAGGGGTGACAGCACAGGCATGGAGCCACAAACTTGGCTATCACCCAAAACCCCACCTTAAGATGCCAGCAAGCCAACAAGTACATTGATGCAACAATTCTCATAGCTTGGAAATTTGGACAAGTTAAGCAGCCCAAAATCCAGATAACTTTCAGCAAATAAAAACCTTTTTTCTGTGATATATTAGTTTTAAGCAAGAAAATCAAATATGAAGCCAGCACAACTTAAGTGCTGGCCTGCTGAAATTTGGGACCCTAAAATATGTTCAACTAAAATTATATGAAACAGGTAAAGTGTCCACATTTCAGCTCCAGCTGCTTGATAATTTTTTTATTGTATCCTGATAGAAAAATAGGCTGTTATACATTAACTATTTCTTTTGTTGAAACAAGATAAAATGTAAAATGCATTTTCTTAACTCATTATTTGTCTTTTTATTGATTACAATATTGCTAATATCCTTCCTCTGCAACACTTATCATAATGTTCTTATTAATTCGATATTCTGTCCTCAAGCTGCGTTGTTGCCTCCCTCACTCATCTTAGTTCTAGCATGTTGTCTCAGATCCATATTGTAAAAGAGAAATATTTCAAGGAGCGTGCATTGGATTTTCAGTGGAGAAAACTTGCTTCAGCAGCCATTACCAGAAAGAGAAATAAAAGACTAAACATACCAGGGAAAGAACAATGACAGAAAAACTCCTTGCAGTATAATTTTAAAATATCAATATAATCAAATAGAAAAGCTAATCAAGATAAAGCAGTGGAAAGGAGCAAACAAAAGTACTCAGAGAGCAGAGGGCCAAGATATGTTAAAAAAATTAAGGAAAGAAAAATGACAACTTTTATGTCTTTTTTTTGTTCTCCTATTCAACACTAACCCCCACTGCTTGTAGAAGTCACTGGAGGACTACTCCAGCAGACAGCTACTTTGTCATTTGGAGTCAAAAAATTATCAAACGCTACATTTTAGATCCTTACAAGACTGTGGAGGGGAAAAAAAAGTTTTTTGGTCAACGTTTGGTAGAACATCAGAGATGGCCCTTGGAGCTACTCAGCAGGGAGTGAACATAAACGTTCAACAGTCTTGGAAGAGAGAGCAGGCAGAGAATAGGGGGGCTGCTACACACAGCCTGCAAACTTCAGCACAGGAAAGAATGGGGTTTTCATCAGATTAAGTTGGCAAATGGAGAAGGTTTTGCACCTGTAAGTTGATTTTTAGTCAGTAACTGATGGAAAAATAAGATCAGTTATTTGGATGCAGGACCATTTCCACTTCAGACAGGAGTGGTCCTCCCCATGGTTCCTTCCCTCTCCTTCACCCATTGCTTTCTGCATGCAAACACACTTTTTGTGCCCAACAGTGGCTCTTACAATTGAGTTAAGTTATGCCTGGACACTGGTAAACACTTAGTTTACTTGATACAACTGACCATCAGCTATTATTTCTGGATTTGCTCAATTGATCTCCTTTAATACATTGACCTCAGCATCATATTCTACCTGCTTTAGTATATCTAAATTATTTCCAGGTTTAATTTGTTTGCAGAGACTTCTTGTTAACTTATGACAAAACTCAAGAACACTGCAGCCTGGATTTTTGAACAGCAAAAAAAATATTTGAGATATTCTTTGGAAAAGTCACATCTCACTACGGTCGTGTCCATTTATGTTCTGTACAAGACTGTCATTAATGCAACCAATAAATTAAAAAATAAAACCCTGTCAGGAGAAGGCACTGCAAATCCAGTATTCAGATCTCCCATAATCCACCAAGAAACATAACTTGGAGACGCATTCAAGGTACTTGTTTCTACCCAAGTAGTTTCCAAGTTAAAATCTCATCCAAGACCCCAAGTCAATATTTGAGATGCAAATGCCATATAAATTGAATTTCTGATGGGAATTCAGATTTGAGTGTGGCTGCCAACTTAAGCTGAAAGTTGTGCAAACAAATTAGTTTTAGAACCTCATTAGAGCATTACCTCTTCCTATCTGCAAACTTGGCGTACAGCATCCAATCGTTCTTATGTTATAAAGCTTGCAGGAAGAATCACTGCTTTTTTTTTGGTGTTTGTACAGCATTTTTTCAATTTGAGTCCTGATACATCAATATAAATAATAAATACAGTTTTGATGAGTGGCATGTAGCCAATATACATTTCCTACAGAGTTAAAAAAAATCCATGGGATTAAAAAGTAAGAGTCAATCACAAGGAGAGAGCATTAAGATTACTTTTTTTTTCCCAGAGAAGACAAACCCAACTTGAACACCAAATATGACTTCTGGGTTTCATTTTCTGTTTTAAATAAACTACTCTCAGTAAATTTGCTTTTTTTCTGCAGCGGAAAAATATTTTCTTATACACGTGTGGGAGTTATTTTTTCTTTTATTTCTACCTTTGCTGAGTGCACCTGAAGAGTTTAGTCTATAAACTCTTTACAGAAGCTTGTTGATAATAACCATTGATAAATTAAGGTTAAATGAGAACTAACACTGCTATAAAACCTGACTCCACAAATACTTCATTAAAAAGTGTTGTAAAAACCTGGCTAAATGCATCCTCTGCCTACTTGGAACTTATTCTTGAGACATGAGCTGCACGTCATCTCTGAAGCATCTTGTAATTCTAAAGTTTCATTTGATAATCATTTCTGTCTCTGCTATTAACTAATGAAGTTGGCTCAATTTTTCAACAGCTATACTTATTTTATAAAGCTGATATGAGCTAGAAGGTAGAAACGTCAGGCCATTCCTTATCCAGGTTTGAAGCAACTCACTCTCTGAAAGGCAATGAGTACACACTAGATGCAGTCCAAAGCCTGAGAACACTTAGATTTACTTTTTAAATCTCTAACCTGTTATGAATAAAGCAACAGATTCTGCACAGAAATTACTTATAAAAAAAATCGTTTAGCCCTGTGGCCACTTCCAAAGTAGCACTAATGGGTGCGTTACAGAGGTTTGAAAGCCCCGTTAAACTTATCCAACTGCAGTTAACATTACAGGGAGAACATACTCAACCACCATGTTTAGGCCAGCTTATCATTTAGACTCAGCACAGCTCTAAAAGCAGCTTTGACATTTCTAGGCAGCCTGTAGCATGGGCAAGCCTATACCAAGCTGAGTCTGGGCCCTGGGCGGAGTCTTCTGCCAGGATGCATCTTCCCTTCAGCTGGAATCCAGGTTCTGATCCTGCAGAAAGCCCCAGCTCTCTGCAGAAACCGTACTGGGGAACCAGTGCAAGTAAAAAACAGAGAAACAAAGAAGAAAGTCTTCCTAGGATATTATTATCGCTGGAACTGAAGACAACAGCATTTCCTCAGATACACGCAAGCACATCCAGGTAGCGCTGTCATTCCTCTTACCCCTGACAGGTGCATGAGCATTCAACAGAAAAAAAAATTAAGTTAGTTATGATGCCTTCACACAACATATATTTAAATGCTCAGGTGAAAAGACCACCAACTCACTCTGTCTTACAGGTTTGGACTGTCTTCTGGCAATTAAACACATAAATAGAAATGTTGTCTTTTCATTTCAGTTAAAAATGTCACCAACCAGTCACCCAGGTCACAAGAATGGGGAACAGCAGTAAAAAGGTGACACGCACCAAAATCACAACTACTAGCAGTACCACTGACAAGAGAGGCTGAGTTTTCAGGAAAGAGCGAACAATGGACTACGGCTGCTTGCTGCAAACAATAGAAATGTGTGAACTTCTGTAAATCAGACGCTGCCAACAGCTTCAGAGCTTTTTATAGCAAAAAAAAAATGTTATAACTGGAGTTTTCAGCATATAAACTGGAGACAGATAGAGCAGCATATTTGAATTGGAATGGCAAAAAAAATCATCATGCTTCCTATAACGAGTTATGATTTCTCATTATACAAATGTGCCTTGAAGAGTCACATTACTGCAGGGTTATTACACCCAATAACTGCTGACCCCTAGGTCACAAATTAAAACTCAACCAGATCTACAACTCTATTTAAATTATAATACACCTCTCATTTCATGGAGGAATCTCATCATGAAGATCATAATTGCAAATTGCCCACCACACACATTAGGCAGAAGTTGGATTTATTTTAAATTAAAAAGTAGCATTTCTTACACCCCACCAGCATACTACAAGGATGATTAAAACATTTTGGAAAGCTCTGGTTTCAGTTTGTCTTCAGCTTCTGTTGTAGAAAAACAATTTATTTTAATTAGCATTCTTGATACATTTTATAAGATGATACCACCTCTTTTTTGGCTTGTCTTTTCTCAGAATATCAGGAAGTTAAATTTATCCTTGCTACCACAGAATATCAGAAGAAATTAAAAAGCCTACTGTTAAAAATTGATGCGAAAAAATATTTTTATCAAGTTAGGGGTTATTAAAGTTTATGCTGCAGGGAAAGTAACATATGCATCCAAATAGGTAATTATTTATTTAAAAATACATCAATAGCACTGAGAAAGTGTAAACTGTTTGATAATCCAAAGTGGTTGCAAGACAGGTGGAACGTTTCCAAAGTATCTTGCTTCTTTCAAGTACTGGTCCGAGTTATTTTTTTACCTCTCCACGAATGTCACACAACACAGGCAACAGTATCTATGTCTACAACTGCAAAGCCAGGATTGTTTTCCTGCCAAGATGTGGGTATTCATCATCATCTCACGTACCCTGGTTTCCAGTGAAAAGAAAACCACAACACCCAGGGGCAATCAGAGCTCTGGGACTCCAGCAAAGCACCTGCCTCCCAGGTTAAGCAGAGATGCTGTGGTCCAATGTCATCATTGTGGTGATGAAATGTTTAAGTCAGTCATCCAGATTTCCACTCAAGAGGAATCAGTTATGTCAAACTGATTTATACACTGGATATTTGATTTTTCTGTTCTTCATGGACTTTGCCAGGAGGACATTTATTCTTGAATGAATCCAGTAAAGATTCATATGATTGCTTTGCTTTAGAGTTTGTGTCATGCAACTTTCAAGTACTTCTTAACAGCACATGATAGCATGAACAACCACAGTCTACAATACTTGCCAATAACAGAATAGAATGTTTCAAAGAATAGAATATTTCAGTCGGAATGAACAACGATCACCTGACCCAACTGCAATATGTATCATCATTTTTATCCCATAAGAACTTAAAACGTGACTGACTTTCTGTATAAGGATTGCTTAATCCACTGACATACAGTCCACAAAAGCTAAATTAAGGCTAGAATTGAAGACTAGGGATAAAAATTTAAGAGAATATTGTGCTTGTTTAAAGCCTATGATGTTTGTTAAAGGACACTGACTATGGAAAAGCACTTCAAAAAAGCAGAAAAGAAAGCAGTTAAATTAAGAGACAAAACTGCAGCAATATCATCTAGACCAATTCTCAAAGCATTGGAAGTAAATTAGCGTCTACCAATTTCTGCAGATTAGACATTCAATTATTAGCAATGCAGTGAGACATTTTTCTAACATTGCACATAAATACAGCAGAGCATAAAATTATTTTTTGCACATTTAAATCTTCAGGAATTTTTCCCAGCTATATTTTACCAAGACAGAAAAAACATCTGTGCAACACAAGTTCTACGTGTTAGAGTGTGTTCAATTTGTCTAATGCCATGTAACCACATTTTTTATTTAAATCAGTGACAGCAATGTCAAGGAAGCATCACATCCTTGTCTAAATTCTTATGATGTAAAATCAAGGTGAAGTACAAACCAACCCAACATCCTACGTAAACCATAAATATTGAAACCAGCCAAGCATTAAGTGCTGTTCAGCTATGCGGATGAAATTCTCTTCTCAAACTACTGAAGTCATTCTGCACAAATGCTAATGGAGAATGAATCATCATGAACTGCTAGCTTAAGCCCTTTTTGGACAGAGATTCTTTTGTGAATTGCCTCTATATTGTGTTGGACAAAGGCACAAAATAAATTTTAGAGCAACACTTTGATTATGGGATACTAGTAAGTTTTTCACTTTGAGCAGTCACCATTTAAAATAAAAGGCTGACAGAAGAACAGAAACTCTCTCACCTCAAACCCTTCCTACACACCAAAAAGCATTGTCCAGAATTTCACTGCAGCAGCACTTCACAAGCAAAGCCCAGATTATAAACTTGTTGCAGAAAAGTCGTTATGGGAAGGTAAAACCAGATAGAGCTGATCAATAGCTGATCGTCCCTGCTCCTTGCAGGGGGGTTGGACTAGATGATCTTTGAAGGTCCCTTCCAACCCAAACCATTCTATGATTAATAGGGACCAACCAGAGCAGCACTGAAAAATAAAGGAACACACAGATCATCATGATGGACAGTTGACACGTATGCAGAAGAGTCATCAGAATTTGTAGAGCTTAAACAAGGTATTGAAAGCATATGGCCTACAGGCATTTCTAGAAATTTTATCTCATCTAATGTGAGGTCAAGATGGGAAAAAAGTATACGTAAGTGTCTATTTGAAGAGAACGGACCTCAGCAGAATTCAACCTATGGGTAAACGACTATGTAAAAAGTGGAAAGGCAAGCAAGGTCCTCCGAAGGTGAATTTAAAACATTTGTTGTGAAAGAAAATTGGAGACTGCAGAGGAATACTAAGAAGTTAAAACCAGTCAAAGCCACCAGCAGTGCATAATCTTTTGGCAGTATTTTCCAATCATACATGAATTTGTTACAAAAATTGGGACATTAAGTTTTGAAAGCCTGCTCAGGGAGCAATAGAGCAGAGTGCACATCTGAAGATGCTTTGGAAAAAGAATCTGTAATGGTTAGAGGAACCCAAAAAGACTGAAATAAAGCAACAGAAGAAAACCTGGTAACTGATGTTATATATGCTTGAATCGCTGAGTTCGTAATGTCACATTGTCACAGGGACACCATCCCTCAGAGAAAAGGGCAGAGTAACCTGGTTTAGTCATTTTGAGCTTGATCTAATGGTAAAGAGATAGATCAAGATATTAGTTGAAGAAGAAAACAATTCTGGAAGAGAGTTATATCTAAGGGGTGTTGGCATGAAAGAAGTTACATGAGCACATTCATTCTATTTTGCTGCATTTTCGCTTTTCATAACTTTCATTGTTGGATCAGCTAGACTACTAACCTAGAGAAATACCTTGCTTGGCTGGATATACCCCACACCGGTCAAATATTTGGGTTTCCATTATGTTCTTATGTAGAAATATTTTGTAATGTATAACCAACACTGCAGAAAACTAACTAGGAAAGGCTAACTTAATGCAAATTTTATGGTCAAAGGTTAAACCCAATCTTTTAGAGTTCTATAGATTTCTGTTATTTACATCAATATTCAACTATGCAACGCAAAGTCAACACTGAAAACAAATAAGGCAACTTAAGTAGTTATTTTCTGTTTCTAACCTAGTCTAATGAGAAAAGTGGAACTTTACAGTATTCATGATAAAATGTCTTGTCAGTAGCAACCAGGCCATCAAATTCAGTTTTATTTTCTCTAGAGAATTCACAGTGAGCTGTTTCATTATATTGAAATTGTTTTGTCAGCACACTGTTTAAAAGAGCGATAGGGTTGCGCTGTACAAAAATACAGATGCTGCTTATTGTAACTTATTAAAAAAAGAGAAATCATATAACCTTCTGATCTCTTCGGAGTGTTCAGTACTATAAATATGTCAAAACTCCCCAAATCTCCATATTAAAGATATTAAAGGTACAATGCAAGTACAAGATATTCATTTGCATCAAATTATGATGAGAAGCCTTTAAAGCTACTTTTTACAATGTCATTCAATAAAAACCTAATAAAATAGATTTTAGCTTTTCATGGTTATTAGATCTTTTTCAATGGCTACAGCCATCTTTTGCCTTCAATCTCTTCTAACCTTTACAGTGCTTTACAGTGACCACTGGCTAAACTGTGATATTATCTATGAATCATTGAGAGAAAAAAATACTTTCTTCACTAAAAATAAGCTCTTTTACATAAACATTGCATTTGATCCTATAAATGTCTTTGTTGAAACTCAGCTTTGAGATCAAGGACAAACCCTGACACAATTAATACACCATTTTTCTGATTTAAACATTGATTCTCTAATATATTACTCTCAGATTCAACTCAGTATAACAGTGGAAAATTGGGGCTACAATTTTTTTTTTTTTATGGTTGACAAACCCTACTCTATGAGAATAGATTCTTTGCGCAGAGGAAAAAGTGCACAATTTTCTCTAAGTGAATAAATTCTGCAATACATACACTTGAACTCAACTCCCCAATCAACAAAAGAACTGGTTCCCAAAGGGTCAGGATTTTCCCCAGTCCCCTCATCTCCCTGCTTGTCTAGCTACACTCCTTAATTTTTTTTAAGGTCTCTACTCTCCATAATAATCAGAGCGTAATAACAATAGAATAATATTGCTTGTCACCGCTTTGGAGAGAAGCTCAAGAATCCAGAAAAATTATGTTACATTTTGAACATGTAATATGAATCATTTTAAACTCTTACAGATGGAAAGATTGTTGGTTCATTTTTGTGCTTAGAGTTAGACATAGCCTTAGCTGAAGATACTAGGTTTGTAACTCAAGGCACAGTGATACATACTCTTAAACATTTCTTGAAAATATTACCCTTCATTTCAAATACCAGTCTTCATTCCTCCTAGTTTTAACTTCTTTTGAATATTCAGAAGCACATCTACCTTTCCAGTTCCCTGCACTTACCTTGACCCTCTCCAAATATGACTGAAAATGCCACTTAAAGTATAAGCAGGCCAGGTCCTTAGAGCATTCAATGTTCATTCACTGCTTGAATTTAAAACTAACTTTCTCATTTGCAAATTTTTAATTAAATTAGCACTTTTTCTTTGGATACAGAGCTGTTAATGAATTAGCTTGGTTAAAGCTTCCAGTATAACATTAACAATTCACAAAGAGAAGAAATTTAAAAATAAAATAGGATCATAGTAATTCCTTAAACTAAAATTTCTAAGTATACAGGTATTTTTCTCCCTCCAGGCTCAAGAGTTATTTGTTTTGATGCATGGTCTAAAATACTCCCCTCAAACTCTTCCCAGTTTATTTTAAATTTTTATGTCTGTATCAGAACTTCAACAGCATGGAAGTTACACTACACAACAAAACACAGCTCTGCAAGAAACTCAGTGTGTTGGACATTCTCCAGCACTAAAACACTTGCTTGACTCTAAGCCTGGATAGAACTTGAGCTCCTGCAGTGAAACAGAAGTTTTCCCTAAGCACATCCATGGGGCCAGCGTGCTCAGGAGCACATCGCCTCTCAGATACTCCAACACTTGGGAACTTGGAGTAACCTCCAAGTTGAAGCAACCTATACAGGACCATTACACAAACCTTTCTGTACAGTACCAATACTCAAAGTCCACCTTCATTACAAATTTCACATTGTGCTCTCTTTCTCCCCAAATAATTGTCACCTAATGGGATACAAGGAGGTCTAAAATGCATTCACTTCTGCCTTGGAGATCTGTGAACTCCTCCTGAAACAGTTTAAAAGAAGCAAGCCAGAGAGCCAACACAGGTTGAGTAACGCAAATCAGGTCTGAAAGCAGCTATCAGACAATACAACAGAATTCCAGCAGGAAACTATTTCAAACATTTCATAGAGTTGTTAAAAACATTTCCAGCAGGTCATCTACAGAAAGTACTGTTATATTAGTACCAGAATAATTACAGAATATGCTGATTGCAACTAATTACTAAAAAACCTGAAAATTTAAGATGCAGAACTCATTGGTTTTATTAATGTTAAGTTTTCCTTTGTCATGTTTCAAATTCCCTTCTTCCATTCATCTGAAACTGTGTTGTATGTATTGATACAGATTATTCAACTGCAGTGAAAAATAATGTTTTCTAATGTTCATTTTATTATTTCAGCCTTTCCCCGAAATATTTTGAGACTGACTTTTCAGCACACCTCAGACTGAAAACGCTAAATTGCCTGAAAATTTCCTTTTTATTTTCCCAGCTAGTGAAATAAGGTGGTTACTAGGGAAAAACGAAGAACATTTCCCCAACCTGCAAATATCAAAGAAAAAAAAATCAGTGTAGAAAAACAATTCTAAAATAGAACCTACATGGTTTTCTGCAAAGAAAATACTAGATTAGGGATGTATAGCCACCCAAGAAGTCACATTACCCAAAGTTAAAATCAAAACCAACAACATTTTGCATTCATACATTATCTTCGCTATCAAATCATGCTGTATTAAGAGGCTCAACCCAATTTACTTGCTAGAGCCATGTGAGAATGTCAGGATCTGACCTACTCTGAACTTTCCCACTGAGGGACAGAATGCCATTTTTTCTTACTGCAACTTTCATCCAAGAGATGAGGAAATGGCCACTAGGGATGTCAGTTTGATGGCATGTCCTGGAATGATCTGAGGTAGGAAGCTCCATTTCCAAGATGAAAAGGCAGTTTCTACTTAATGGCTGAGGCTAGCTACAGGAAAAGGTTTATTAGCACAATAAAAATCACAAATGGTTCACAGCCATATTCCAAAGTCAGAAATGGCATCTGAATTTATGAGCTGAAAGTGTTCTTGGAGGCAAAAGACATCTAGCATCCTTTCACTCTGTTCCTGTTACTCTACCTTCTGTTCTGGGAAAATACCTAACAGAAAAAAATAAATGTATATTTGAGTGTAAAAGGGTATGCAAAGGATGGAGTTGTCCTTTCTTTTCATGAAAGGTTTACACATCAGTATCTACGTCATAGATAAACATCATCCTGAGTTATTAGCCAATACACTTGCCACTACATTCTGGCAATTTGCCACATCCCAAAGTTGCATGTATACGCACCCACCTCATGAAAAAGTCCTGAAAATAACACCTGGGTTATGTATGTAAGGAAATCACCATATGCAGGCTCACTTGCCTGGAAGTTTAGCTCAAGTTGATTTAGGGCCACCTGAATTTCCTGTCAGATCCCTCACTGATGAGAGCTGCCAAATTAAGCTCTTCCCTTCAATTGTCCCAGGAGTGCCTTATTTCATCTCCAGCCTTGATTGCCCCCTTGAAGTACACCACAGAAATATTTGCTACGCACATCAAGCAGGAAGATGCAAGAGCGTAAATCATAGATCTCAGGTGACTATCCAAAAATCAGACTGCTGAGAAACGAAGCATAATATCATTTCAAGTGTCACTAAAACAGAGTTATGAGTATAGCCAGGTAAAATACTTGATAATTGCTTATAATTTTCAGTGTTTGGAAAACAATTTCCTGGCCAGATGTTTTCATATCATACGAGATGTTTCACTCTGTCAGGTGTTGTGCATTTTCTCTGGTTTATGATTCAAGGTGTTAATCATATTCTGTCTTTCAAGATGATTACCTGGTAACATTAACATACAAATGTACAGTGATTATCGCTGCTTTTCAGATCCTTGCATTTTGCACAATGGAAAAAATAATAAAAGAAATAAATCAGCCTCCTTCAGCTTGTGTGATGCCCATTTCAAAAATGAAATCACTATCAACTCAGAGTCTATGAAAATTAACAATTAATCAAAGTATAGAAAACTTTCACCTAAGCTTGAAAGTACCAACCCAGAGTTAGTGTCAGGCTAGAGTTTACAGGCATAACTACCTCAAAACACACATTCTTTACTTGTAGTCTCCAGTGTTTTCATGTCTTACTGATAAGGCCTACAAGTTTTGAGTATCTACAGCCATTTCTGAGGAATATACTGCAATTTACAGTATAGCATCATAAAAAATAGGATACTAATTCAGAATGGAGAGAAAAATTTCTATCAAGTCTCCAGCCTTCTATCGTGAAACAGTAAAAATTACACAGTAAAATTGGGTCAAGTTCAACACCACCTGAATCCAAAAAAAGAAATCTACTGGATGTTGTTTACAAAGCAATTTGATAAAGGCAGTATGATAGGATGAGAATACATCTCCAGTTTACACTGATACAAAAAGTTCCATCAAGTATTTAAATTCCTTCCTAGTGGCATTACTAGAAAGCCATTTTTGGGAACATCACACCAACAATACTGCGTAGAGTCGTTGCTACACACATGCTTATGCAAGATTTGCTTAAGATGAGCGATCAGCATTTGGAGGGGGCTGGAAAGAGAAGAGACAAGCCCTTTGAACTACTTCCACTTCCAAAAATTTTGGTACAGCAATAAGCTGAAGCTCCTTTCCAGGCTCCAGGTGCCCAGCTTTTCTTTGCACATGTATGCTGATCTAATGGAGCAGCACAATTAGGTCAAAGCAAGAGCACCACACAGGCAGGACAGATGTCCAAGAAAGAGCTCAAAGGCCACTTTGGAGCCATTATCACCTGCAAATTGCTGCCTTTTGCAGACGCCATCTTTGCATATTGAGTGTCCGGCGGTTTTGTCAGAATCTGCGAGCTCCTGGAAATAGTACAGATCAAACCTCCTTGCTGGAAGGGGCAAAACCATCAGTTTACCCAAAAAGCTTTTGAAGCAGATCTAACAGTGCTTCCTGGTGACGGAAAAGGAAGGATGAGCACTCTTACCCTTGGTTGGGTATCTAATTTTGCTCACAAGTGCATGAGTTAAGAGTTACAGGCTGTGAGTTATGAAACCCCATTACTTGAGCAGTCAATAGGTGAATTCACATGGTAGACCACAGTTTGTGTAAAGGGATTTGAACCCTTGTTTGTTATATTCCTTAATGAGCTCATTAAAAAAAAAACACTTTAATTTACACAGTACCTTGACCTGTAAATTTCATATCTCCAAATGATCCATGACATGCATTCAGAAGGACAGAGCACACATCTCCTTCCTTCTGAGCAGGAGAGTCAGTGGTGGACACAAAAGACCACGGAGACCATGCAGGAATACCCGACCTACATTTACACACATATCCCACTAGAAATGGTGTGGTCTAATGCCTTGGCTAATCCCTGGTGCTACGCTCTGTCCCTTACTTTTGCTTCTATTAGTCTGTTGGGCTTTTCATCTTACAGCATCAAGGTCGGATGATTTAAAAAAAATAAATCCAATTAATCTTTCAATCACTTCAGTTCATTTTTATTCCTGTATTCCTTGCTCTCATAGTTGATACTGCCACAGTCCTTTTGACCCCTCCACAGTCCTGGCACTGAAAGATACTCTTTTCAAAAAGCCAAAGGGAAACATCAATGCATTCACTTTTTCCCTTGTTTTTCTGTCACTGAACTCATACATATTTCTACTGCAGACCAACAAACAGCTTCTCATATCAGGCAGGAGCCAGCATCACCTATTTCAGGGTCTGGTAAATATTATCAGAACACCTGTATTCAAAACCAGAACTGATAAATCATCAAAAGCAGCAGATGAAGGGAAATGTTTCTCTAGGTTCATAAGAAAAAAAAGGCAAAGTTTCTATCAATTTAATTATAAATTAGTTCCAGCATTTTGCCAGTATTTTATTAGTCCTTATTTTACTATGATGAAAGCGCATATACTCTTCTTTCATTTTTAGTGCTTAATATATACTTTGCTTCTTGACATTGAACAATATATTTCTTCGCAAGCAATGCCAGGTGGATTGCCAAGCTAGACTTTAAGCTCTGATGACCCTGATGACTGCAGCATTTTCTGAGTGAGGTGCCAACAGAATCCTCTACATGCTTCAAACCAAACCTGCACCTAAATCACCCTTCTGTCCTCCAGTTCCAGGTTGGTTCTGAGAAGTGTTAAGGGTAAATTCCTGGCACTCTTGGACATTTGCATGAAAACAAGATTTCCGCTTGAAATTTCATGCCTCAGAACCCCATCAAACATCAAATATGCTACTGAAAGAAATCCCATAAAGACAGTAAAAAGCCAAAAGAATGAATTCTGCGTTTTATTTAAGCCACAGGTAAAAGGATTACAGACTTCACTGGGGTGAGGTCTGTGCAGAGTAGGAATAACAATTAAGACCTGGGCAGAGGATTTGTATTTAACAGAACCTATGATGATTGTCTAACATCTTCAAGCCAATGCTTATAAAACTCTTGCATTTAGTATTAATTTTGTCTATATTCATTCTATATTTTTGTCTGTACTCATTCTATACATGATCTACACAGATTTTCTTTTTCTTTTCTTCAATTTTTCAAAGTTTAATTAAAATTAAAACCCACGTAGAAGCAACACCAAGCTTTGTCCCCACTAATTCACCAAAATAGCACAAGCACTTAATTTTTTTTTTTATTTCTGAAGGCTTATCAATTCACAGCACATCCTTTCCTCTACATACGGGCTTTTGAACTTTATCTGTTGGCTACTAGTGGGGTCTACTGATTGATGATCTTAAAAGGCTGCATTTTCAATTAAAGACACTGACTTTGGTTTGGTTATAACCCTTGTAGATTGAAAGGGGGAAATAAATGCACAGTCCTTTAAGGGCACAAGTCCCCACTGCTGCCTTCCACAAAAATTGTGGTGAGATACTACAGGTAAACTTGCATCAAAGGAGAAGATAGATTTTTTTTTTTTTTAAGACAATTCAAAAGAACTACCACTGACCTAGTTTGTAGTTCTCATTCTCTGTCTTCTAAACTATGTATCTTTTATTCTGTATGACTTTTTAGTTGTGAAAGTAACATCACTAAATTGCAGGAAAATAATCTTTAATTAGCTCAATTTTAAAGGAATAAATATTTCAGCATAGAATTTGACTTAGAATTTCAAGCTCATTAGTCTATATTTATATATATTGTTATTAAAGACATTCTGTTAAAACTTTACTGATTATTTAGAAAAAAATGAAGCAAAGTGAGTGTTATTTATGGAAAATTAGCTATCATTCAACATTAGCTAATGAAAAAAATCCAAACAAATGTAACTGAAAAGTAATGAATGCATTTTATGTCTATTTTTATTGTAAGACTACATGATTAATGAGCTGTCATAGTCTTAAGGCATTCATTGACATGTTTCTGTAAGCTTGTTCAGATAATAAGCCTTAAGAGAGATGAATGAAGCATGTCCTGCCAGATCTGCTGTGATGATTTCCTTGTACTATAACTGGGGGACACAAAGGACCTCGGCTGTTCTTACAAAAAAAAAAAAATATCTGTCTTCTCATTAATCAAATCCTGCCTTACACTGTGCAAGTGCCATGACGAAGAAGAGAAGCACCATGTACTAACCCACACATAGGATCAAGTAATCTGGATTCTTCAGTTGTGTAGACTTCCCCAGGTGAAGGGAAGATATGTATGATGTAGTTAGCCCTCAGAGAGCTGGTCCACAGGGCACAGCATGCCATAACCTTCACACTACGGGTGAATCCTTAGAAAGAACTTGCTTTAGCCTGATTAACCATTTTCCATTACCTTTGTGAACAGGATTTCTGACAGGACACAACATTAACCTTTCAATATTTAACCAATCATTAACCTTTCATGTGGCCTGACCTAGCAAAAGACTAACTGGAGATAGGACATCCTGGTATCACTGTTCAAGAACTTTCTGAAAAAAAGGGATTCTTCTGAGGAGTAAGTTTTCCTTCATAAACAGAATAAATAGAAGGCACTGCCCACCGGTCTTCACTGTCTGAAGTTATTTGATGAACTCCTGAAATGTACTTGTCCACATTAGCAAGTTGTTCAGATGGATTTAAACAGATGCAGAGCTAAGACAGACTGAGAACTAAAAATTGTACCCTGACGGTCCCTCTGTATCTACTGAATAAAGTAGGAACAGCAAAGAAGCTGTCCCAACATCTTTCATGACAGCTTTGGGTTATTCATCACTAACACCAGCATCAAATGCTAAATTGCCAATTAGAAGTGAAGTCCTATCACCTTCTGGGTTTCTTTTCGGTGTTGTCAAGAGCAGAGCTTTCTGTTGTCTGAATAAAAAGGATAGCTTACCAAACAAGCTGAAAGATTTCACATCCCTGTCGCACAGAATGAATTTGTAGGGAACCATTTCTGGACAGCAGTATATTGCTAGAGGGTTGCCAGGAAACAAAGTATTCCTCCTTTTTTCTTTTGTTTCTCTCACCTGGTTCTCCTTTCCATGCTCCTGTTCATCAGATACAGTGGCTTGTCCATCTTATTTTGTACTGTAGTACTTTGACAGATCTACAGGTTTGAGAGTCAGCCAGTAACCAGGTTTGCTAGTTTTCAACAGCAAAAAAAACCCAAACCCAAGATTTCTTAGAAATCTTTGTTCTATTTCTTTTATTTGCCAAGCATAAAACAAAGACCAAATGTAAATTAAGATAATTTTCACAGTTCCCTCCAACAGAGCAACAGCAAGTCATGATGCTTTCTCCAAGTTCTTAAATACCCAGAGCATAGATAAGATCACGTTGTGAGGTTTTTTTGTTATTTGGTTTTTTTTAAAAGCAAGAATTTTAATCCAAAGGATTTATATGAACAAAGATGTTTCCAAAACTGAAACAGTTACTGTAAGGTCATTTGCAGAGAATCCTGATGAAAGATTTAAAGAATTGAAGTACTTACCTTTACAGAGCATAGGATCAGAGAAACTGGATGCAATGATCCAAATCTAGGCCAGAAAGAGAACATTTAAATCTGTTAATTTGACTGTTATTTCTGTAACATACCCACATACGATGATGCTTATTAAAGAGCAAAGTCTGTCCACACAAACTGAAGGAGAACATTTATAACACCTGGAGTAATAATTAGAGGACCAGGGAAATCTCTCATTGTTCATTTTTAAGCTAATTAGCAGGGATGCGCTTCTCTAGAAACGTTTTTGGTATGGTTTAGTACATCATTTATTACAGTGCAAGGAAACACACATCTAAATTTACAGCAAGAATTAGGTTCGATATTATTGGATAATTAATGTGACATTGACAAAGTAGCTTGTTGTATGCATGCATACACTACTTAGCAAAAAATGAAATATATTTGTCCTCTCCTGATAACCAGCTGTGCAATAAATCACAGAAGTTATTTGTGTAGTTCTCCAGACTAGAAATTAAGGACTTTACTACAGTTTGTAGTCCAAAAAAAGAAAACATTATTTGCAATGTTTCTTCTAAAACATTGCCTGCCATGTAAAAAGCTCTTCAATAAGAAACCTTTCTATTTGAAGTCAGGTCTCTCAAGATGACTGTCATTCATGGACAGATATCAAAGGTGTATGAGCAAATAGGGAAAAAAGTATGAACTAACAGAGAGCATGATTCTGATCTATTTCCTCAGTAAATGTGCAGTAGCAGTACTGGTCTTCTACCAAGTCTTTGGGCTACCATCCTGAAAATACCATATTTTCCTTAAAAATACTTTTAATCAGGATCCTTAGCCAAGCCTACAGGAAGATAAAAATTTCATTTTAGAAACCTAAATTTAAATATTTATTGTGTAGAATTTTGCAAGACAATAACTCAGTATTTACTACAGCATTTGCTTTTTTTTTTTTCTTCAAAAAAGCAAAGTACATAAAAATATTTGCTGGGGAACAAAACAAGCTGCAGCAGTTCAAGAAGGTAAATCTGTCTGGGAAGGACACTACCAGAACACTGTCACTCGTTAGGGCAGGGTTAATCAGGAGGGTGGCTCTTCAACCTGGTCACCAGAACCAGTCCTCAATCATTACAGATGCACTACGTTGGACCATTAAGATGAGAATAAATGAAGGCTGGAGAATATCAGTGAGCTACTATATCGCGCTGCGTGGAAGGGTTACTTGTTGTTTTGCTTTCAGCAAGGTGATATAAACCCTGTTCATAAGAAAGCAAGAGTTTTACAGTGCTTGTGGTTGCTCTGCTCCACTCAACTTCAGCTCTGCTGTACACAACTACACGCTATCCAGAAGATAGACTTTTTTTACCCCTCAGTATAACTTTACAGAGCTAAGTTCATCACACATTGTACTTTCTTAAACTAACATTAAAAAAAACCCAAACCACTGAAACCTCAAGTTTTGTTTCTAGTCCCATGTGCCCGAGCACAGGAAACGCAGGGTTTGGAGCCAAACAGGAAGCGGTGCTTTGTTCGACACAACGAACCATGCAGCCTCACGCGCCCCCGCGCCGTGGATAATTAGGTGGCTGGCAGTAATTGAAAATATCCTTGCTTCTCTCACAGTAAGTACCTTGTATTACTGCTTGATGTATTGTAGCTACTGACAGATGACAGAATAATTTGTCTTTTATTCAACTCCAACACTGAATTATTGGGAGCTGGAGTTGTCTGCGGCCTAGAGGGAGACATTGTGCTAGAGTTTCATTTGCTCTTATTGAAGGCAAGAGGTTTATAAAAGTTAATGAAATACAGCTAGCAGAGAGACTGTAGGGTCTGAATCTCAGAAGCAGCAGCATATAGATGCCTGTTGTTATTACACAGGGCAGCAAAAATGCATCAGTCTTTCCAAGCTGTGATATCATAGAAAATATTTAACCTTTTCATTGGAACGGCTACCTTTATCATTTGACTAACTGCAATAGCTGTTAAATTTCCTCTTTTTTATTATCAATTCATGCATAGAAATCTTATAGAACAGACACTCAAATGAAGACAACAGACCAAACTTAGTCTCTAAAGGCATGAAAATATTGACTATCTCAAGCAGCCCACAACTACAATTAGCGCACTCCATAATCTTCTGTTCAACTTGTGTCCTGCACCATCCAGTTGTCAGGGAGATGGTCAAAACCTAATGAGTCAGTTGCATATGGACTCTGATTACAAAAACTGCAAGTAATTTAAAAAAAAAAAACAAACCACTTTGACAGTTAAAAATTTAATCCTATGTGAGGCATAGAAACTTGTATAATCCTAGTATAAGATGAAAAGCATCTTGACAGAAGAAAATTAACATTGCTTTACAGCTCTGTAACAGCTGAGTTGTCACTAAAGGACTTAACACCTGTTTACATGTCTGGGTTGTGGGGGTTTAAAATAAATCTCAGTAATACTTTGAGATAAATCATGATGCTATTTGCTTTCTGGGATATAGAAAGATTAGAATGTCAAGAAATGCATCAAGTTTTCTAAGATGCACTATTTACTGATAACGGCTAAATAACTTCTCTCATTACTAAGGAAAATGATTCTGTAGCAGAACATCCATGGATGTCTGCATAAGGAAGCCTGATGAATTTTTTTTTAAGTAGTACCATTTTCCACCAGTATAACTTGAGGAAAGGAATTGTTCACACTTTTTTCCTTTTAAATGAAAGCAAGAAAAAAAATTGACCTTGAATGTCCCTTTCATTACAGCAGCTCCTTTAGCTTTGTCACAAACCTCCAAGGTTACTAGTGCTCTGGAACCAAATTATACCGTACACTGCAACCAGTGTTATTCTGGCTGCTGAACCACTTTTTGAGATAGGTATGGAAAGATTAGGATGGCTCCAAAATAGTTTCTCAGTGTCTTTCCTACAAAAACCTAGAAGCCTGCCTCTAATATTAAAGCCGCCGCTTGCACAACTGAGCAGTGACTGAAGTTGTCAGGGAAGATCCTTTCCTGTGGGTGCACAACACTAAATTACTTTTTTCTTTCCCTGAACTCTATCTCCATAAGTCTTCCTCATACTCTGCTCTTCAACACTTGTCACAGCACAGATACCTAACCCCTTTTCCATCCCCTGAGACAGGGCAGCTGATTTTCTTGCTCACAGGGAAGTCGCACGCTACAGTAACTCCTGCTCATCTCAGTGGGGGAGAAAGGAATATATAGAAAAACGTGGAAATACAGAGGATAGGTCTAAGTAGACAAGAAAGTATCCCTGATAGGGAACAAAAGAATAATGATTAGAAAGAGCTAAGAAGCTGAGAGGGACACCATGCATGTTGGAGGGGAGGGGAAGGATGTGGCTGAGCAGCACCACAGGTAAAGCCTTCCTGTTGCTTTTGATTTCTGTTCAGTTATGAGCAAAGCTTCTCCACAGTTGAAAGAGATCCCTTAAAGTACTACAGAATTAAGTAACCCCTTGAACTTCATTCATCCTTTGGTGACCTCTTAATTCCACTACAGTTATAGCATCATCCAGCCACAAAACCTTGACTCTAGTTCTCTGCCTTTACCACCAATAACAGTTTGATACTTTCAAAATAGATTGAAAATCTTCAGTTTTTCTTCATCATCAATAGCAGCAAGATATCAAGCATTATGGGTTTTAACTTGAAGGCTACTCTGTGTCATAATAGGCATACTCTCACCTTTAAAAAATCAGAGGTTGTTCCTCTCCTGATAACATTAGGCTTTAAGTCAGGATGAAAATTCTCAGTCCAAAGAACTTCCAAGGCAAAAAGCTTTTTCTAACTTGCAATACTTGCAACAAGTTAACAGTACATTAAGAGCAGATAGAAGTGAAAATCATTCCACTGAAAACAGACTTTACTTACAAGCAAATAAAACTTGAAGAATAGCTTTACTTAGAATTTGATGCTCTATGAACTATTTTCTTTCACAGTTATGCTGCATTGCAGATTACCTTGCTACATAACAGAAGAAAGAGTAGCTGATAAGATGTAATCCTATTCCATCCAAGTAAAACAGATTTCCTCCCCCCCAAAAAGGGGCTTTTTGGTTGTTTTTCTTCTTTCTTACACCATCCCAGTTTTGGCTTACTTGCTCCCAAGTATCTGGGTTCTCCTGACATTTTTCCCCATTTTCTTCTGATCTGTGGAACCAGACTATTTCACATTTTCCAAATGCTATAAGAGAAGCTCTGAAATCATGGGAAACTCCTGCACATTCCTTCAAGTGTGGAAGCTTTTGTACAATTGTACAGAATTTTGTTTGCCCTGAATAATACTTTATTAAAAATTCTGTAGGTTAGAATATGCTCAAAGCTGATGCAATACTCAGAACATTTATCTGCTAAGCCAAGCACAAATAAACACTGAAATGCTTTTCAGATAATTGAAAAAATTCTCATCTTCAATGAGCAAAACTCAGCTTTCAGAATATTACCATGAAAAAAAATCTTCTAGGAATTCCCCCTGGCCTCCCACTACTTTTAGCTTTATTTTATCATTAGGAAAAACATGTTTCTATAGCCATATGTTGATTTTTTTTGCTTGTTTGTTTGGGTAAGTTCTCCAAAGAAGAATGAGTTAGGAAGTTTAGAATGACAGAAACAAGCAATTGTCTGAATTCAAACTCAGATGCTTAAAAGTCTGGTGAGTATTTGTGAAGCAGAAGTAGGGTAATCTACAAACAATAGAAAATGGTTCAGGTGCTTCTACCAGATGTCCATGGTTGTGTCTTTAGTCACATGTTTAAAGAACTTCACTTATTCACTGCAGAAAGACAGAACAAAGCTTCTCTGTTCTTGCAAAAATTACATTGAAAACCACAATATACATGTGAGTTTGAATACATGTAGTTTCTCAGTCTTGCACAACGGATGAAGTTAATCCTATGTTCCTCTTATCTCTTACTAAATGCTACACTGATGTGCAACTGTGAACATCAACAGCAAAATCAGAACAAACCATACATGCAAGATAGCAAAACAAGCAATAAACAAACCCCATGCTTTTATTTTATCATCTCAGGTTTTGGGGCTGCCAAGTAGTTGCCCATTTCCACCCCTTCTCCCTCCCCTTGTAAGGTCCTGTTTGCCTCCAAGATAAATGTTTCATTTGTCATCACTGTACACAACGATGGAAGTGCAAGCGTTCTAGCTGGAGCACTTACTACTGTCTGCAACTAATACTGACTGACACTTCTCAGTGCTCGCTGTTGATGATAGTTTTGCAAAAGCTAAACTGGTTGGAGTGTAATAGTCCATGCTCAACAAGCGCCTGAGGCCAATATTTCAGCTGGAAGTTCCAGCTAGAACAGCCTGTCATTTCCAAGAAAGATTATGTTTTTTCCTCTTCACTTTCTTTCCTTTTCTCCCCCACTCTAGAAGACTTTGTTTCATCCATACTGAAATACAGTTACTTTGATTCAGCTAGCATCAGATTTCCATATATATGCACAGGGGACTGGAGTTTGATGGTGGATGTAAAGGTCACCTGGCTATAGATTGAACTAGTTTTTCTGTCTAAAAACATTCATCTCAATTTAGAAAAGCCAAGATATTTTTGTTGTTTGTTTGATTAGAAGCTTTAAGTCTACTTCCAGTAACTTCCCAAAGCACTAAGCTTTTTTTAAAAAAAAAAACAAACACGCCCACTGGACACATGACACCTCAAGGATAACCAACATTATTTGCAATTTGTTCTCCCAAGGAAAAGATTGAGTGTCTTGTAGAAAAAAAATTGTCTATGATCTGCATCATCAGGCAGAATTGCATTAAGGTTGCGCAGGTAACAGTAGTTGGTACTTCCCAGGTAAATACAAACATCAGTGTTCCCAAGAGGTCAGCAATCCTGTTCACCAACAGCTTAACATCTGTGTAACCGACCTGATGAGTCCCAAAAAAATTCAATGTGTGGGACACAGTCTGAGTATGCTGCAAAGCAACACATGTTCACAGTTCCCTGCTGCTCTTTTCTCCATTTCTTCTTTCCTCCCTTAGTTCCCTCACCCTTCCACTCATTCCACCCTCCCATGCTATCTCCAAGTACAGGACAAGCCACACCTCTCAATTCCTGACTAGGAATACGGTGAGTCAATATAGACCCACAGGGTCTCTTCCCCCTTTTTTTAAAAATCAGAGGAAACAGTATTTTAAAACACAAAGGAACTCAAGACAAAGCACTGGATCACTTTGAAACCAAAAGTTCTTTCGCTACTTTTGACTGAAGTTTTACAGAGTAGAACATAGCCCACGGTAAAAACAAAGGGCAAAATGCTTTTTCCCCTCCCCCAGGTAGGCAGATAGCTCGTGTTTTAACTTCTGAGAGCCAGAGAACGCTCAGTCTAGATGAATAGCTGAGAATTAACTTAAAAATTAGAATAATCTGTTTCTGATTTCCTTAGGATTCCACATGCTTGTTGCTTACTACAGAATTTTTTTTTTCTGGTCCATGCTGAAGTTTGGGAATATAGCAAGAGCATAGGGAATATAGCAAAATCAGAGCTATTTAATAAATAAATACAATTTCTGCAGTTCACTCCCGCATTAATTGTCTAAGAAAGATTGTTGATTTTCATTAAGCCTTCTCAGAGCAGACAGTGCCTGAAGAATTTCATTAAGACACTAGCGTAAAGGAAAAAACAACTGTCATTTAATATTCAACCCAAAATTCAGTTCTAGATTTCTCGTTTGTGGCATATGTTTGTCAAGTGCCTGATAAAACACAGCAGGCGAAAAAGGCTTTCAGGAAGAAGGCTGAAAACAATGCTTTAAGAACTCCTACGGCTGTACATTTGTGCCTGGAACATAATTTAGTGCAGTCAGCCTTACTCGAAGCTACATGACCTCTTCTCTAACTGATAACAGACAGGATACCAGGTTCCTCTTAAATTTAAAGCAAGCTCATCTTTTCATTTGATAAAGGCTTTTGTTCAAGATCCAGTGGCTACACTATACATATTTAATGTTGTTTAATATGCATTTACTGCAGTGTTACTCCAGCCTTTCCATAAGCACAGTAAGTTGGAGGAAAACAGTTTGTAGATTACAAACCCAGTTACAGCAGGAACAGGTTTTTAGAATCATCTCTAAGTTATCCTTGTTTATTACCAACACTGGAACAGGTACATCATCTGTTTAATCCAACTAAGCATTCTCCTCCCAACTTTTCTGCACCAGATGCGTGGTCTGAAAGAGAAGCCCACAATTCCTTTCTGGAAGGGTTTCCCTTATGGGACAGTTCACTAAGGTTTCCTTCAGCTCTGAAGCAGGTGAAAAGATGGGAGATGACAGAGCTACATCACATAGTCCCTCAGCATCAGCACACAAGAACAAACTGCCTGCATACTTGAAGCCTTGCTTGCTCTGCCTCCCTCTCTGATCTGCAGCTTGGGCCTCTAAAGCCAGCCAGAACCAAGAAAGATGCATGCCAGTGACCAAAAAAATACTCTTTGGAATACTCCAGGCTCAGTACTGCCCCTTCCAGAAGCACAATTTCAGTTTGAAGCACAATATTTAGAAAACTAGCATCTTCATTACAGCAAAGGTGCTGACACCAGCCTAGGACTGTCAGACAACGCGCTGCATTCTTTTGCAGAATGCAACATATTTCATTTTTCAGGCATCTCAGACACGTAAAAATGTGTTTTCCCTCCTTTTATAATTTATTACTTGCTGTTGTGGTATTTGCAAAATCTAAAAAAAATTATTTCTTGGGTAAACTTTAATGTAAATTAGGAACTCACAGCACAAACATTTTAGAACAGCTGAGGTTGCAAACAGAGCAAATTATCCCATCACTGAGCAGAATTTGCTTCCTGAAGATGAAGCAACTGAAAGAAAAAAATAAAATGTGCAGCAAGGACACTTAGAAAAGAAGATTTTGGAAGAAGCAAGCTTCTACCAAGCTGAGACATACAGGACTGCAAAGTACTCCATATACATTTGCAGAAAATTCATGAAGACAACTGCTCTCCTTTAAACTTTTCATTAGGTGCTTTACCTAGTTTAACTGAAAGCAAGTCTTTACACCATAATAGACATTAATTTTTCAGTTACCACAGCTTTTAGACTGCATGCCACAGGAGAGCACTCTCGTGATAGACATTCTGTACGGCATTGGGCACATTTCTTTTTTATATTAAGCCATTGATGAACACTGATGCATGAGTTTCCAGCCAATTCACAGGCTGACAATGAAGCACATCTCCCTGCGCAATAGAAATCATTGTCATTTTCTGTTCTGCTGGAGCAATTAAGGAAAATCTTTAGGTTCAACTTATTTAATAGGTGAAACACTCAAAGTTATGCGATATGCCTTTCCCTGTTTCTCTTTCCAGAGAAAACCAGTCTGCTGCAGTTTACTTGAACCCTTCTCTAGCCAGGAGAAAGAAAGGGTCAGAAGGAAACAGAAAAATTTCTTCAAGCAGCTTTCCCAGGCAGGGATTTGGAACATTTTATCACCACCCATAATTGGTTCAGTTCAGGCCACACTTTATATTCTGGCTCACAAAATTGTATCCAAAAGGGAGAAATATGTTTTCTTTAGATAAAGATTCATTTTGCTCTATCAGACCCGAGGCCTCGTCCCAGCTGTGCGTAGATCTGAGACTGAGGACAAAGCAGGGTTTGGAAGAGGGTCTGACCACGGGGAAAACCCAGCTGCTTTCAATGAGGCTCGTTAAATTTGGGAGGCTGGGAGCCTGAGCAGCCCACATCTTAAAGGGTCCTCCCTAATATTTTTTTAAACCAATTTGCAAACCTGACTTGAAAATTCCCCCCCCATTTATTTACAAATAAGGTAGTAAAAGTTGATGGGATGCAAAATGGCATTATAAAACCCAGGGCACAAACACTTCAAGGCTCTAAGGCAGTGCCTCATTGGCATAAAAATAAAGTTTCTTGCACTAAAAGCTTTAAAAGCTTGCTGTAAGTTTTTGTATCAGCTCCTTCCCTCCCTCCCACCACACACACTTCAGTGACTTAGCCTGCTACACTGATGTTATGCTTTAAATATTGTAACATCAACATTTTCTCGGAAAGGAAAACATTTTCACAGACAAAATATTATGTCTTCCTCACTACCAACACCAAAATGTTATTTCATCTATGCTGACAGAAGCTAGTTTTCACTTCCTTTTTTCCTCATTGTTTGTAGTTATGGCATTTAACCTAATTCATAATATTTTAGCTTAAGGCATCATAAAAAAAAGTATTGCTAAGCAGACATTTGTACGCCAGTTTACTGAAAACACAGAACCTCTCACAAATAAAACTTACAAATATTTGCCTTAATTAAAAATAAACATGTACTTAAGAGGAAGGAACAGGCAAAAGGCAGATACAATGTTACTCAGTTGAGGTAAAACCACCAAATTGCACCTATGCTGGTAAAACAACTATGCATTTTATTACACAGAGTAATTTAGAAATCCACTGCAAAAGCAATCAAGAGAGCCCAAACCTGCTTCAAAATTATCCAAAATGGTGATAAGAGTTTAAAAGCAACGTATCCAAGAGGTCAACAGTTATTTAACATCATCAGCTTTACCCTTTCTCAGGAATATTTTTTGTTTGTTTGTTTAGATACTAAAGTCTAAGAAAATATGTCAATGTAACTGTGTAACAACTTTACATGATAGGAACTGAGATGACACCAATAAATAAAGCAGGATAAGGTAATTTTTGAAGTAGCCCAGAGCCCTGTGCCCCTATAGCAAGGCAGGTCAGCCTGTGAACATACAGGGCTCCTTTTATTTCAGGTTCATGTGAAACACCTGGCTGGCATCCATAAGTATTTAATCTCTTGCCTCCACAGGAGCCCAAGCACTCCAGTATTCAAGTTGAAGATACTAAACCCAACTCAGGCAGATATACCAGTATATTACAGGGTATTGCAGATATTTTTTAAGAAAAAAGAGTCCTGCCAGTCGTTTTCTTCAATTATATTTAACATATATACTGAATAAGTACTTCAGGAATCATAGGTATTTCAGAAAAAAAAAAAAATAGCAGGCTGCCTCATGCCTGGAAGACACACAGAAAGCCTGTGTTTACTGGGAGGCAGAGGGAGACCCAACTAGATTGTTCAAACATGCAGATTAGCATCATCATGAAGACATGGGTTAGAGGGAGAAAGGAGGAGCCCACATCTCCAGCACAAAACCAAAAATCCTGCTTTGACCCACAGGGAAGCCGATAACAGCACAGAGAGGTGACCCCATATCCCCAAAAGACCCTGACTTGCTGTGCCCACAGCCCAGGCCGCCTGCTAGCCGCAAAACCCACCACAGCCCACTGGAGAGGCTCCAGACCCGCAGCAGAGAACAACTGCTGCAACCCACAGCACCTCTTTTCCACAAAAATTAACAAAACTTATCTACCAGGCCAACAAAACACACATACCTTCAGCATTATGAGAGGTCCTGTTCCTCCTTGTCTCTCCTCTGACCAACTCTCCCAATGTCCCCCCAGAAAAAAGCTGCCTCCTCCCCCTCCTAGCCCTTTTATAGGAGCCCCTCCTAATTGCCTGATCTCCCACAGCTGGGGCAGGTAACGAGTTTCCACAGCTGAGGCAGTTAATGAATTCACACAGCTGGGGCAGGTAATCGTTAGGCTCCTCAGCAGCCCTTGCCCAGGCTGCTGCTCCTCCTTGTTACAGGGAGGGGAGAACAGAATTTCCATTTACCGTTGTCTTGAGAAGACTGAAATGACTTTCATCATTCCCTCGTTCCTTTATTAATTGTTCAGGTTTGCTCATTCTAGGAAGATTATATATAAGAAGTACACTTTCTCCTCCAATGGGACAGATCAATTTTTTAATCTAACTTTTCCACTGATGCCTATCTCTGAAATGTTTTATTCTAGAACATCATTTTCAAGGTCACACTGAATTTTTTTGTAGGCAAGTTTCCTATCACTCCTAAAACTTTCTCTTAGTTCCTTCCCAATACCCAGCTTCTACAAAACAGGCATTTCCATATTGCCTTTGTTGGTCACACCAATTTTCAGCCTTGAATTTCTCAGAGTATGGTGCATGCTTGGGTACCAGACTTTGCGCAGTCACCTGCACCCCAAACACCACAAGCACCACTATGGACTTGTGCAAAGACACGGAACGGAGCCGAACTCGAGAGCAGGATCCATTTTGACAAAACCCCAAAATGACCTGGCTGCCAGGGCCTGGCATCTCAAGCTGAGGGAACAGATTTACCAGAAAGGTGTCCCATGCCAGTTTCCCTTTACTGACGACAACGACCATTTTTCCCTGTGACTTCCCTTGCATCTAGGCTATTTACACATTTGCTTTATCTGTAATAGAATTTTTTTTCAAGCATTCTGTCTTTGTGAATTATCTGGTGTGGTGAGCATGCTGACACTGACTGAGACTTTGAGATCTTAATTTGATATCGTAGATAATATCACCATTCAAATTGTTTCAGCTTTATTAAATCCCAGTTAGATATTTAAAATAATATTTAAAATATTGTTATATCATAACAATATTTTGAAGCTTACTACCTGTACCCTTACCTGTATAAACTGGAAATAACCACCATCTCTAATTAAAGTGTGGTAAGTGGTGACTGTTTGCAAAAGGATTGGTAATCCGCTCTGAGAAAAATGAAGTCTTCACTCAGCAAAAAATCTCACAGCTTTCACAGAGAAAGATTGCAGGATTAAATAGTGGTTTGCACCCTGCAAAACTTGGCAACTCTGTGTTTTGCAGTACTTTGCACATTGAGGAAAAGCAAATTTATTACCTGTTTCCGTAAGTTCTGTCTTCAAAATCGGTAACGGAAAGACTAAACAGGATTAAATAGGCCAAAATAAACCCGAGAGAACTCTGCTATCTGGAGGTGAAAAAAATCAGAGTCAGTTTTGAAGGAAAGATTTAGCAAACTTTCAGTCAATGCTTTTCATGGCAATTCCTAGCATAGTTTTTATGAACATCTTTAAGATTAGTTTTTCTCCCATTTCTTTGGAGATAAAGCTGATGGGATTAAGAATAAATCCACTACTGTGAATAATGCATCGCACGACGAGTTACATCGGTTGAGTCTGAGTAACCTTTCTGTTAGAGGTAGATTTAGCACAGGAAATACTGCCTACCCACTTTGCAGAATCCTGTTCGGTTACATTAAATTTAATGCGTTACAGCAGAAAACATCAGGCATGGCTTTTCCAGCAAAAACATGAAAAAGAAGACTGCAAATTATGAATGCTTCCCGTAAGTCAAGTTAACTCTAGCATTAAGAACTAGCTTTTTGTTGGGATGATGTACAATAGTTAGATTTCAGCCTGCGCCACGTTGGGTATTCATACATGCAAGGAAACACTCCATTAGCCAGCTCCCAGTAGGCTTCTTGCTTATTCCTGTCTCGCAGTATTTTTAACAGCGTATTTCTGAGTACGGTTTTCTCTCGGTCTTCGGAACACCACAATTTGCAAGCAAAGGAGGAGTTTAGGGGTTAACAATGGTTGGAGGAAAAGGTACGCCCATTGTAATTGTTTGAGGTGAAACAAATCTACATTTATCATATGTTGGTGCTGAAATCTTGTTTAAGTGCCTCATTATGTCATTTATAATCTAGAATTGATAATACATAAATGTAGAGTGGATATTAAAAAGTATATAAAAGATATAATTGTATAACTTGTTATATATAATTATAGAATCATTTTTTATTTTCTGAAAGGAAGATTTCATTTACATTATTACTAGGTACCTCAGAAATTGGAAAATTAGCCTGATCTATTTTGGCTAAAATTATTTATGGTATTAATAGATGGCACCACATATCTCTTGTGATATGAAATACCAGGAAAGACCTAGCGCACACGAAAGTGATTTTGTTTAATTCATACCAGTCTACAGATCTCAGGAATAAGCTTCAGGTTTTCTTCATCTAATTTTAGATTTCTTCTTCCCATTTTATTGTATTACTGCGCTCAAGGGGCCACAGCCCAATGAAAAGTGATTCTGTTTTGCTCACGGCATTTCAGGCTTAGGGCCAAATGGAGCTACACAGGTGTAAATAAAGAGCGGATTTTTTTTTTTTTTCCCACAATGTCCCTTGTACATGACTTGAAGCTTAACTCATAAACAAGAGTAAGGAAAAAGTGGACTGATTTCTTGCCTTATTTAATTCTCTGAGTAAATACTTTATTGTTTAGTTACGTTTATACAATTGCAGAACCCAGGAAAAGAATTAAATTTAGTCCATTTGACTGGAGTTTGTGCTCTTAAATTTCGATCACCAACTTGTTAAATATATCCTGCATTTCTACAGCCAGGAATTGCCAGACTGCTAATCTATTTGACGTTATAATTATTGCTGTTCTTTAGTTTACAGCTTATACTTTGAACTGAGCGCTTCAGAACGATACCTGCTCAGAGACCTTTTTGTTAACCAAGTATATCATTTAGAAGGTCTACACTATTACTGATATATGAACCAGGAATTAAGTTCTGACAATATACGTACCGGAAGCTACTGACTCATCTTCGGCAGTGACAGCAGAAGTACGCCAAGTTATAAGTTTGTGGCACTCCAGAGCTGCAAACCACTTGCGTGTTCCTGAAGACGCTGAAGGTTTAGTACGAAGCGGCTTGATAAGCTTGGCTGTTTCCTCAGGTTTCTCTCAGTCAAATAATTCACCACGTATTTGGTTGCTTTCAGTAGGTAGCCTTGGTAACAATACCCCTTTACCTTCATTTTCACCAAGTTTAGGAAAAGCAGCATGGAAAGGGTCAGGGTTTTAATCTGGTTCCAGTGTTTGTCAATACGGATAGCGCAGCCACATTCGTCGTTGAACTCAGCACAACCGAGATGGAGTTTTCACCCTCAACACTGATAAACTGTCTCATGGTGGTAAACAGGACACACAGCAGGAATTGACTCCCTCTTGCACATTTAGGAACCTAGGGGCATCCTCTGCCTTGCAAACACTCATAAATATTACAGGAAGTCTTCTCCATTAGAGCATCACACTAAGTGGTGTTTCTACAGCTGAAGAGATGGTGCTTTTCACTTCTTTATTGGTGTTTTGCTCTGAGGTTTCCCATTCTGTGTCCTATGCTCTTTGTCATTCACCAATACGTTGGTGTATGAACAAACCGTAAGATCCTGGAGGATCTATATTGCTCCCACAGATGTTCTGCCCTTCTATCGTGCTACTTTGCCAATGGGATCATCTCTTCTGGAGTCCTGAGTCCAGGTGGGCATAGGAAACTTCAAGTAATTTCAAACCAGAGGCACTAAAATCTTCCAAGAAATCTACTTCTTTGAGAATGTGCATCAATTACGACGACCTGAAAGAAGATAAAAAGGGAAGAAAAGGCAAAGATACACGATTATCCTTTTCCTTGGACGGATTGAATAGTGAATGTCCATTTACTTTTCCCAAAGGAAAAAGGGATATCAGAAGAAACGGGCTTTTTTTAGGTTTGGCCTCATAATGACATAGGAGCTTTCAGTTTCAGAGAAATGTTACAGTATTTATTGAAAAAAAAAAGAAGTTTACGGCCCATCATTCTACATCTCTGAGCAGTGTATCCTTGTGCCAGGTCCTGTCAAGCAAAAAAAAGGAAAATATTCTTGTATTTTATAATTTGCTCATTAAACATAATTATGAGAGAGCAGACTCTGAGCTTGAGCTGCAAAGGAAGCAGAAACGGCTTCAACACCACCCACTGCAGCAATTTTGCTCCGTGGGTATTAATGTAGACAACATGAAAAAAAATGCTTAAAAGTTCAGAACCAAACTTTTCTTGCCAAAAGAAGTCATTTAACAGTGAGAGCAATTCATCACATTTTCAAAACTGGATTCTGGTCTCTGTAGTAGAAAACACTATCAAGTCATTCTTTGGCAGACAAGACGCAGTTTGCTTTTTAAAATATAAACTCCAGCCGGTCACTATTGCATGGAGACCTGGACTGCCTGGCATAAAAGCATATTAACCCTCTGTAGCGCGAGACATCTCCATCTTCATGCAAACTGTTAATATTTAATTTAGGCATGGATGGTGAGGAAATATGGAAGTGTATTAATTCCTTTGCAGTCTTCGGATGTATACAGCAGCTGTGTGATTTGATTTGAATGGATTTCGCTGCTAACTCTGGTGACCTCCAATAAAAAATTTGTTGCATTCACCACAAAGTGATTTATGATGGCAGGACTCTCTATTATATAAATACTTTCCAATGCATTAGTCAGAAATCCACTCTCTTACTTCATTAAACCAACAAATATAATCAATTCTTATCTGATTTACAGTTTTTTATGCAAGGAGAAAAGAGTCTACCTTGACGCCAAATGGAGTTAAAATGTAGATCACGTAATACGAAATGTCTCTGCCGCCGCGTGTAAGTGCCACTAATCAAAATCGGGGGCCACGTTCAAGATTTTAGCTCCCATCAAACTCCGGGTTGCACATTACAAGAATTAAGTGCAGTACTTCAGCACTTAGAGCTAAACGTGCACGTTCTGTTAATAAATAGGGCTGAGCATCAACCCTGTGTCAATTTGTAGTTAAATAGCCACCTAGTTTAACCACAATGGAAAAAGAAAGGCACGGCTTAAATATGAGCATGGCTTAAATACGAGCGTGGCACAAACGGCGCTAGGAGATAAAGTTTTTGCTAGCGACACATTAATAGCACGCCTTATTTCAAAACATCCTGAAGGCCTTTCCTATCTGTCTGCACGTGCTTGTGCGTGCCGATAGGTGCGTGTCAAAAGTATTACACCCAGGAATCGCTTCAATCGTATCTGAAATGCAGATATAGCACTTGCTTCCTATACATGTGGAGACAGAGAATAACACATTTTCAGAAGCAACGCGGTTTTTTTAATTTAAAAGGATAGCTGTGCTACTGAATCTGTGACTCCTTGTTACAACACAGAGTCAATAAAAAGAGCTCTCATCCAACTACTTTGCAATCCATCAGTCATTCTCCCAGAATCACTAAGCACTACTTTGCCTGTAGTGTCCCTCTGACCCATTTATTGGGATAATAATTTTGAAGGAAAACTGGGGCGGGGGGGGTGGATTTGGTCATTTTTTAAACATTAACCCTAGTCCTTTGTGTTTAAAGTGTGGGGGACAATGAAGGTCTTAAAAACCTGAGACAGAAAACTGAAACAATTCTGTGTTTTCTGTGCCTGAGTGATTTACTTCTGAGATCCTGTAAAGAGGTGAGAAGGAGAGGGATAGTTACCTAACCTGTCCTCTTCCTTTGGCAACTGTGCTTTAAAAAGAAATGAGTGAAATCATCTCAGCCCTCTGTAGATGATCTCCAGGTTCATCCATGGAAGCAGGTACTTTCTTCAGGAGTAGCTTCAACAGGACTAAAATCAGCATCTCCTGTCCTTTGGGCAGCTCTCGGTAACCGTGCACCAGCCAGTCTTATTTTCAGGGGACTTCTTCTTTAGTTCTTGGCTGTGTTGAACTCCTTTGGACAGTCAGCCAAATACCGCGTTACCGCGTTACCGCAGTACTTGGCTCATGCTCCCATCTCTCTGAGATACACAGCACGGACACATCCTCGCCGTAACCTTGTGCTGTCTAGAAAGCCTAGACAACCTGCGTGGGCTCTGAATGCTAATGCAAGGGCCCACCACCCAAACACAAGGCATTGTGGAGTCTAAGTCCTTTTTAAGATTCAACGCAAAGATGAACGATTAATCGTGAACCCAAGTCGTGCTCGAGATTCTGCTGACTCACACACACCCCCCACTCTCCCATCCTGAGCATGGACCCAATGTAGGGAAGGGTCTCGCCTGCTGCTGTGAGGGGTTTACATTTCTGTAACATTAAGTGCATAAATACAAAGAGTCCAGCGCGTAAAACTATGTCTAAGCGTAGCACGGTGAGCAGCTGCTGGCTGTGAGCGTACCCGTTTGAGGCTCAGCAGGAATCACCTACTTGACTTTCAGCAACAAAAAGCATTCCGCTGTCAACATCTGAGCTAAAGGAGCAGCTCATACAACAATCCATTGCGAGCATTCCTGTTCTTTGTCGGCACCGGTTAGACGTCAGCGGGAGACTATTATCAACATGCTGTTAGCATCGCGTAATTTGCTAGGCAAGTTATTTTGGGGCATCGCAACGCTTCGAGTTCCACGGTGGGTTTTTTTCTGTAATGAACTGCAGGACCCTTACAGATAACTGAAATATCACGGGACAGACACAGGAATGAATTTCTCTCTCTTTCAGCCCCTCAGGCTACAGCAGTAGCTCTACTGGCTATCAGGAAATAACAAGCCCCTCTCTCCCTCTGAAACAAAACATCTGATCTTGATCATCAAGTCCATGCCCTACACCGTTAATAGAAAATTCGGGAAATATTTCATAGCTGGGAAGGAACAAAACCAGAAATCTTTGTGGTATTCAAAAACTCTGCCTTCAGTTTCTGTTCTCTCTTCCTGTGATGAAAAAACAGGAGGGAATTTGAGTTTCTTCTATACGCACTAGAAGAGGCTCCTTGCTGATGGTCCACTAATTCCAAGGTACCTACAGAATTCCATTGCGGTATACTATGAAACCATCTTCATAAAAATACAGTTAAGAAAGACATCAGATGAATATATAGACAAAACCTGACTTACAAAACCGGAGTCCCTTGTCAGGAGATATTTCTCCTAGGCAAAGAGATTATTCAGCCTGATGCATTGTCAGAGGATTTTCCTGTAGACTATATCATTTTTATGTTAACATCACATACAACAGAGTGTCAAATGAAGTCAAAATTATTTGTTTCATCTTTTCTTACATGTGTCTCTGTCCTTTTGACCCCCATGGCACCGTAGATTCGGCGTTCTGCAATGTCACACAGTAGGTGTTGAGGTGGGACCAAGATCCATGACGCTCTCTGGATTACAAGGCACTTGAGGAGCGGATTAGGTAAGACTGCAGTTCTGTAAGGGCTGACATCTGCAGAGATATCAAGTCAGGATGGGAATTTACTCTTAATTTGGCGTCCTCAGCTTTGCAATTCAGTCCTATTGCGGAATGGTTAAAATGAAAAGCAATGACAGAAATGGTCCCCAAGACTCTTTAAGCTGAGGCGGAGCAGCTGTTTTAAACATAGCTCTGGGCAGAGGGTCAAGAAAAAGGGAGAAGTTTGGTTTTTTTTTTTAACAGCCACCAAAAGCCTTGATTGTTGTTCATCTGGCTTTATTTTTCACTGATGAAAATCCATACTTGGGAGGAACAAGCACCGCACGAGCTGAGCACAGGGCACTTGGCTGCCTTTGTGACGGCGACGGCGGGTGAGAATTAGATCGAGTTGGGTTGCACAAACCATGTTTTGACAGAGCCCATTTCTGGCTATGCATATGCTGCAAAATGGAACTCACAAAAAAAAAAATCTTCAAAAGATATTGTTGCTTATAGAAAAAAAGGAGAGTTTGTATGTGTTTTCAATAAGACAAAGGCTTACATCAAAGGTCTCACCCATGCCATCACTGATAAGCCAGTAATAGGTATCTTTAGCTATCTTTTCCCCTGCCTAATCTTTTCAGGGCCACTTACTGTGTACTTAAAACATCCTGGCAAAATAATGCAATAAAAAGGGTAGTAAAGAAGTTTGACATCGGTTGCAAAAAATAAAAGTATTCATTGTGGGACTATGTGGGTAACTTACATTAGTGGGTAGAGTACTACTACAGAGCAAGAAATGGCATTTGGAAATTATATTCCACGTACCTTCTTCCAAGTAAATAGTTGAGGGTACAAAGAAAATACCCCAATGAATAATGAACCTCCGGTCACTGCAGTGTGTCTTGTGCCTAGATGTTTGGCTAAAAAGATGAAATGATCACCTCCATTGGAGGACTTTGTTTCTACAAATGATTTTGCTCTCAGAATGAAGCGAGACCATTTATCTATTAGTTTCAGGCTTATCACATGAAATTAAGCAGCAGAATGCTCGGTAATTAGAAATCACCTCACCCTGGAAAATGGGATAATGACAGAGTCCTTGAAATCAATGAAGGTTAAAGCTGAGTGTTTATAATAACATTTTTATAAACCCAAGATAAGATGTTGATTAGGATATTCTATCAGCTACATAACAATTAAAAGTTATATTTAATCCTGTAGGGAGAGTTTATTTTGAGCATTGCGTGACCTCACAAATGCATATAAACCCTCCACTTTGATGCCAAAGATAACAAATACTGTACCTTGTTCAAACTTGTGCTATGTCCACACACTTCTCAGAGCTAACCATTCAGGGACATTAACTACATGTGAGGCGTTCCTGAAAATAAATGACAGTTTGCCAAAAATCGACGAGCCCAGAGTTTTTTTTTCTAACAGGCATGTAAAAAAGAGCCGTATTTCAGCCAAAATACAGAGAAAAGTTCCCCATAAAATACCTACAAATTGTATGTAGGCTAGTTTAGGATTATTGAAAGAAATGGGTCTGTTCTCCTCTTGTCCTATCCGACTGAGAGGCTACCCAACACATTTTTAACAATCAAAGACTACTTCCAAGTTTAAAGGAATCTGAGCAACCTCATCTCCAGCATCTTCTCCCAAGAAACCTGACGTACATAATCCTCAGCAGTGATAAAGTATGGACAAAGATTTCCTATTATCTAGAGCATCAGATAATGGCTATTTCCTACCAAAATATAATTATCCACATCAGCCTTTGACTGTTAATCTATATTCTACACAGAAGTCATCAGCAGGACTTCTATTTAGTTATTACTGAATGACATGATATAAAAAAGTAGTCACAAAAATCACAAACGGGAAAAAAAGTCTGACCTTCTCTAAACAATGTAATTTTAGTCACTTTAAATCAGATCTACCTTCCATTACATCCACACAGCACTATCAGCATGTACACGAACAGGAAGACGAGTTCTGAATCCTTCTGAGAAGTCAAAGTCCAAAGATTTGCACCAGATCTTCCTTTGCCCTGCTTCTCTTTTGTCTTTAAATTTGCTCTCATAAAGAATCAGTGAACTATAGCATTTGATTTTTTTTTTTTTGCTTCTGGCTGCATTCAACTTTTAAAGTCGATGCCCTGATTTAATTTTTGTGGTTGTGATTCTTTTTTACCACAGAAAAGATAATCACCAGAGAATTGTATTGTATTGCCCTATCTCTTCTTGAACAAAGATAGAGCTGCTCTAAAAAATGCAAAACTTAAAAAGACCAAGGTTTTGAGTTTAAATATTGGCCAGTCAAGGACTTATTTCTGTCAATGATGCAGAGGTGCCTGTTTATCAAGGCAATAGAGGCCACCAGCCCGCTAACGCCACCTCCCCTTGCCCTGTCACCCATGCCACTGCTGGGGAACCTCTCCCCACGTGCAAATCTGTGAGACCGGCCACCCAGAGCACCAAGCTGGCCTCAAGCCCTCCAGCCAATCCCCCAGCACAGGGAGATGTGCTCCAGGCCTCGATACAGAAATAGCTAGGAGAAAAATGTACCAATGCCTAGGGCTGGACGACAAATTCAGCAAATGGACGAGCATCCTGATGTGTAGATGCCATTCCAAGGGACATCCAACTGAGCAGAGAATAAACCGTGCGTAGTCTGAGGTTTTATAAAGCCTGCCCATAAGTTTTAGGGGTATGCAAAATTAGTTGGCGTATATACACATTTCCCTGAAACTTAAACATACGTTAATTACACAAATTAAGCACGTTTCCAATCTAAATAAATAAATAGCCAAGCAAAAATCCTCCAGAAATAGAGATTTTCAAACTGAAATGCTATTGTGTTCAATTTCAAGCCAGAATATATGCCCTGGGGTAAGCAAAATCCAGATCCTGAAAGTCAGGCTGGTGTGGCAGCAGTCTAGGCAATAAGATCAGCTCTGATTGGTACAGGAATTAAAAAGATCACTGGGTACAATTTAGAAGGTATTGCAACTGCTTTGGAGCTCACCTAGGAAAACCAAGCTATTTCTACAGATAAGCTAGACCAGCTTTAAATCTCTCAAAGAACCTACCTGACATTATTTCTCCATCCTGATAAAAAAGTCCCTAGCTTACATTGGCAAATTAAATGAAGTTCTCTAATTAAACATGATAGCAAGTCATTTCTACGTAAACTTGGCAGAACTTTTAACTCTGAGGGCACGTAAAGCATTAGAGCCCACAAACAAGGGAAGGGTTGAGTCAACAACCTTAAACGCTGCAGATCTATAAATCACCGAACCTGTGAGATGAGAACATACTGTTGCCTGATCTTTATGAAAAATGCTGGATGATAATTCATCGTAACTCTGTTTTTATGCCTTGTTTATGATTTTTAAGCCAGGGCTCATCTGCGCTTCTAAAGTGAGCGTAAGCCAACACTTATAGGTTATATTGTTTAAACAACAGCTGTAGACCCAGACAGATAAAATCAAAATAAAACATATTTGTTATTTTTTCCCCTCTTAGCTTTGGTATCTGGGTAATAATAGGATTCATTCTCTCAAATGAGTCAAAGCAGCAGGCTTGGGTTTGTGTTTTTTCTGCTTTTGTTGGGTGGCAAGTTGGCAGCGTCAATTGTATTAGTGTTTCTGTCAGCACCCACATTAAATATGTTTCTTTACGGGAGAAATCACATCCCAGCCTACTCTGGACATCTAAATTTATATCTTTCATCACATCCAGATTGAAATCCAGCTACCACCTGGATTCCTGTAGGGTTTGCTTAGTGAAACGCTCAGGATATTTCTGTCCCAAATATCGAATTAAAAATTAATTGAAGTTTATATTTAGGCAGAACAGCCAGTAAACCACAGACACTTTTCCCTCTTTTCCTTCTGTCTTTCTGCTTTTTTGTAGTGTTCTGTTGAACCTGTTCAGCAGGTTCCCATAATCCACATCAGGATTTGGTAGACAACATGTGCTTTTTTGGTATTACTTTAAGCCAAGTTTACTTTCCCTTGTTTTACAAGTTTAAAATTCCTTAGTGGTACGGCAGCCTTCTGCATGGTTTTCCACGTCCTGTGAAATTTAGAAATGGACACACGAATTCCAATAGGGTTTTCTGGGATTTTTCTATGTATTGACCGGAAAGCTTGGGAATAGAATTCCACCTAAGGGTTACATTTCCTGATGTCCATAGAGTCTTTGTTCTGACTTATTGCCTCATTCTAGGGAAAAATAAACTGGCTTTATGGGTGGAGGACCAAGGTGCTGGTTCCTGCTTGATCTCTGCCCCTCCATCCTCAGTGTGTGTTCCCGGTTACAGATGGCTCCACAAACAGAAACCAAACACAGTTTACACCTAGCCCAGCAGTCTGTGCAGAAAAGTATTTTAAAAAATTAGATTAGCAATAGGAAATATGTGGGCTTCATTTCTGCAGAAATCTAGACAGTAGCCTTAGAAGAAAATTCCTCACCGATTAATTTTCAGTATTGTCTTCTTCTTGGCAGGGAGGAAACTGAAGGGTGCCACATTCTTTCCCTTCTAGATAAGGTGTAGTCAGCAACCACGCTTCCAGAAATGCAGATTTATTTTTTAAGTTATTCATAGGCTTCAGAATGATTCTTGTTTCTAATTTCACTCAGAAGATCGGACTGGTTTTATCTTTTATTATTACAACTAGAACATAAACATCACAAACTAATTCAAGCAGCATTTTGGGCAGGGCACTTTTTTTTTTTTTTCTTCTGGCAAATAGTTGTGGTTTCTGCTGAAACAGAGTGACGTGGAAGCAATGCCATCTAATCACTCTGAAAAATACCTTATATCTTCCTTTAGAGTACAATCACGTTTATGGATCTACAGGCAACAGGAACCATTATGACAAAATTGTATTAACTCCTGTACAACATGCTAATTTGGCACGGAGATCAATAGCTTCAGTAAAGTGCACCTCTGCAAAATTAATCAGATTCAGAGACATTAAGCAATGGGGAAGTTACTTTATCATTCTGCAAGTGAGTAAAAAAAAAAAAAATATTACTTGGAGTCTTAAAAGTGTGTTCAATAGTGTGCAGTTGAGTTTGGTGAGCTCCAGATTTTAGCCATAGTTCTTGCTTTGGCTTTGTCCTTTAATAAAGAACACTGTGGATTCAGATTTCATCTTTCTGTCTAGGTACCAGTTGTGCTGAGACCCTGCTCTTTGGGTTTAAGAAGCAAATACTTACCACGTACACCAACATCGCAGTCTGTGGTCTATATTTTGTGTTTCACAGTAGACCATTACTGATTTTTATTTTGCTGTATTCAAGATTTCTACTTCATTGCAGGTGCCATTTATTCTTCAACTTGGCCAAAGTGATCTCTTTTATCTGATACAGCCACAATCATTAACCACAATTATATACAGACTCCAAAAGGAAAATATTGCTGCATAAGGTTTGTTTGCTGATTTTTTTTTAGTTTTTTGTACGACATGACGCTGTCAAAACTCTTTGATTCGCACCAGGCAAAGCCATGGCAGGATTGAAACTAAGCTGTAAATTCTGTTCTGAAACTCTACAACCCTATTGAAATTCTAGCCGAAAGGCAAAATTAAGCTTAACTTTAAACATTGTTTTGCTGAACTGAGGTCTAAAGCTCCCTACTTATAATGGACAACATAATTTAACTTCAAACTCAAAATCACTGTGAATGAGCTAATGCAGAAATCAATGGTAAAACCTAATGGAAAGTGAGAACATTTGAAGTTTCATTTTTTTTCTTTTGCTTCCTTGGAATATAATGACGCCCTTTTAGTACTGTTTTTCCTCAGTCCTCTCCGCCTACTCTGTCACAATTATAAACCCAGATTTTAGAACACTATTTAAGAACACATTCACAAGAAGAACAGTGGATGGGTGGACATAAAGAAAGAGTTCAAGCACCAGAGAGCAAATTAATACCCATAAAAAAGAAACAAAATCAAGAGGGAGGAAAGGAAAGGGAGAGAAAAAAAAAAAGATAGCTTGCTATGTGCCAGTAAATAAAGGTGAACTAAAAATTAGTCTTAGATATATACCTCTAGCCTTTTCTGTCAGCATTGCGCCACTATTACTGTCACGCGATTGAACATTATCTATATTTCTTGGAGTTTAGAAAATTTTATGTAAGCGTCTGGAAAAAAAATTAAGCAACCCCTCTGAGCTTCATCCACAGTAGTATCTGGTTTTGCAGAATAATAGGGTATTAACGTATCCCTGGAAATGCCTGTTTATCTGCTAAATGGATGTGCGCAGTCCTAAGCGTAGATACAAATCTTCCAGGAGCAGCTTTTCAGGTGTCATTTTAGGTGACGGTCGATCACAGCACAGCGTGGCCGGGCAGAAGCCCGGCTGCATTGAGGAGGCTGAACAGAGAGACTGACTACAATCTTCCTGTTGTAAGGTCAAGAACCAAAATATCTGGTGTAAAAAAAATTATTTTAGATTTTAGACAACCAATACTTCTCAATCATTGCAAACAATGCAGCTATTTTTAAGTAATTCTGACAAAAAAAAAAAAGTAGTCTTTCAATTATCTTGAGGACCACTTGCTCTGAAGTTTTATTCATGTCCATTTGTATCCAGGTATGCTGATTTGCTAACATGAGATGAGACTGCGGCATCGTGCGGTTATTCATATTTGGTTAATGGAGGTATAAAAATGCGATTAAAAGACACGCTATCCACTTCTCAGGAAATAAGAAACAACCCCATTTGATCTTATTTGATTTCCTGTCCTTTCTCAGCCTGTTCAAAAATATGACATACCATATTTTAGACATCTATGTAATCCAGAGGATTTCAGCTCAGTCCTTGTTTCACATGAGATTTAGAGCTGGAAAGCAGCATTTTGTTAAAATTTAAGTGCCTAAAATACCTAAAAGCAAAGAATCATATATAACATAGAAACAGCGGCTCACTGCTCATACTCAACAAAGTGAAGGAACAGGCACTGTAAAAACATTATTGTTTTTTGAAATGCTTCTAAAGTCTCCAAAACAAGTTCATAGTGACGATCACAAATGTATTAGCTATGACAGGATGAAATGGAAGCTCAATACTTGGTGGATTATCTATGAGAGATGACGAATATGACCACGGTAATTTTTAGCCATTTTTAGGTATCAATGGATAAAACAGTAATGATGGAAGGTGTTGCCACTAGAAAACACACGTGCAAAGGAGAGCATGCTGTAAAAAGTGTTAAAATGTGCCTTGAAAAAGCATGGAAGGTTTGGATTAGTAGCTGGCCTAAATGCTAGATCTGCGAGCTATTGGGAAACTCTTCCACCTAGTTCTCTGTGTCTAAGGTTGCTCTGAAATGGTGGTGCAGCTTAAGTAATAAAATGGGTTGAGCTGGAGCAGTGTCCTTAGCTGGAATTAAAGCTAGAGGTCCTCTTACCCAGAAACAGATTTACTTTACCCCATTTTCTCCTAGAAAAACTGATGAGTAAATTCCCTTTAGGGCGATGACATCTATAGGTTGAGTTGCGTAATAGGCCTTCCTGCGTACTATTCTAGCTAAACAGTCCAGTAACAAGCTTCCCACGGAATGCCAAACCAAATGGAAGAGATCCTGGTAATGAAAACACAACCCTCGTTACCACCACTCAACATTTTCTGTACCGCACCAATGTGTTCACGTTCGTTTCAAAAGAACGGAGACTGTCTGCAACAAGTGATGACTTTGAGTCCCAGAAGTTTCGACGTCCAATTTGTGAGACGTTGCAGAGGCCTTTCAAAAAGTGCTGAGTGTCCACTTCCTGAAAACCAGCTGCTTGGAAAATGCTCTAAGTCGAGAAGCCATAACCACAAGTGTCTTACAACTTGAGGCAGCTACACCTTATTTAGCTTCTAGTGGGGAACACCAAAGATAAAGTTCTTGCAATCTTTGCTAACAAGTTTTGCAGTAACTTCGGCAGTAAACTTTTTTCTGTATGCTAAGCCTGGCTCTGGAGAGAATACGACACAGAAATTAGCAAAGCAACCAACTCTGATTTACTCCATACGTAAGCTGCACCAAGCACAGTTGTGAGTTACACAACTCAGAAAACGCAGCATCACTCTGTAATATTTCTAGGCTCTTTGCAGGAGATACCAAGGAACTAAATTTGAAGTTAGATATTTGGTATTCCGTTTTGTGGATAAAATGTTTAATTCCTTGGCTTTGAATTATTCATGAGCAACCAATATCCAACATGAAGAACATTTGGATCAAACATTTAGCGCTCTCCTGATTGGTTTGCTTACTTCCTGACTATATGCAAGTTCTTAGAAAACCAGAGTCCTGATGCTTGTATTCACAATTCCAAATTTAATTGCTGTAACTCTTCTGCAATCGCTGCTTTAAACGGTTTGTTTTGGCTAATGTTCATTGCCTAGCCCATAATCCCACAAGATGAACTAACACAGTTGGCTCAAATAGGAAAGAACTCAGTGATGGAGGGTGAGGGACATAAAACACCTTCCATCAATTTTGATGACCTACGATAAAAGTAAAAGTCCAAGGGTCACATTCACCAGGGCTGGCACAGGAAATCACATCCGACAGCTCCAAGGACAGATTCATCTCTGAGAAGAGATTCATTTGTGACTGTAGTCTTGCCACTTGCCGGTTCACCCTGTTTCCCATTTGCGAGCACACGCTTTACTCAGCCAAGGAACGTACCCAGCTGGTGTGTCCTCTGGCAGCTTTCAACGCGACCGCTCCTCCTCACATCTGGGTCAGCAGCAACTTCTCAGCTTAATGGTTTTCAACATGTTTCTACCTTTTCCCTCTTCTACCTTTCCCTCCATTTTGAGACCTCCAGTATGAACACGACTCTGCGTAGCTGGTGGAAAGGTGAAATACCATTGAATAGTTTTGCTGTACGGCAATAAAGCACAATTCTCTCACCTGTAACTCTTCAAACATGCCAGTAAACGAGAATAATTTAGTATCAGGATCCTTTCTTTCAATTTTCTTTTCTTGCCCTCTCTCCATTGTGCTTTACTGATAGGTGAAAAGCTAATTTAGTCTCAACGGCATTCTACGTCCACCCCAACTATTTCATTTCAATAAATAACCTTGCTGTGAATACATTTTAATTAGTGATTTTGTACTTGGAATTGCACAGTTGTAATACAGTAGGCGTGAGGATCTATTGAAATAGTATAAGAAAGGCATAATTATTTTCAAAAGCTCTGTTGGAATAACGCAGGTAAAAAATTCCCCCACTGGTGTCTGTTTTCTGTGCCCGATGTATCATTAGCACTTCATATTCTCTCGGAATTTATACAAGGGTAGGTGCCTGGACTTCAGGTTGTGCAGGATGCTCCCACAGTCCTGGAGGTTTTTCACTCTGTTTGCTGTCACTTGCCGAGATCGTTGTAATGAAGATAAGATTTTGACTTATTCAATAATTTTGGTCTAATTGACAGAAAGATATTACAAAGAAAAATAGGAATAAACCATGACGTTCAGAAGGATTTTCATAATTCTATGGGCCTGGCCTGGGACCTTTTAATGCAACATGGAATAGAATAAAATAGAGCCTAGGAACAAAAAAAATCAAAACTTTGTTATACATGTTACTGTTAGAATCATAGAATCATAGAATGGTTAGGGTTGGAAGGGACCTTCAAAGGTCATCTAGTCCAACCCCCCTGCAAGGAGCAGGGATGTTGAAGGCAGACTGACAGAGTTTCAAGGAGCAGTGAAAGAAAAAATCTTTAAGAACCGTAAACTCATTTCAGAATCAAATCTGAACTCGCACACAAGATGCTGGGCTTCAGCCCAGAGCATCGTTGTATAAAATTAAAGGGGGTGACAATGTAGAAGGTGATTAAATCAGGCATTAGTTACATTTACTAGGAATGCTGCTCAATTAATTGGGCCGTTTCTCTCAGGACACACACTGTGGCACAGAACAAAAAGAATGATAAAGGCCAAATGGATTTTTAAACACTACATTAAACTGCCTTTGATGTGAGTTCCCTTGAAGGGCCTTTTTTTTTTTTTTTTTCTTTTCAAAATTATCATGTTTGAGAAAACTGCCAGAAATTCACTGGCATGTCAATGAAAACAAGAAAGTGTTCTTAAAATGTAGGCAATTTGCACCTACTTACAGCGACTATAGTTAAGGAACACGCACATATAAGCTGTCATATCTGCTCCTTTCAACTCCCTCCTAACGTCGATGTGGACATTTTGGCAAGTTTTCTGACCTGACCTTGTCTGAAGGAGCAAGCTGCCTTCAGCTGTCGTACGTGCTGGCATCTGAGCCAGGCTTTTCAGCCCAGGGAAGAGCATCCCGTCAGCAGAGGACACTGGGAAAGAGCAGCAGGGTCTTGACAGCAAAGAAGAGCGCGATGCGGTTTTCCCAGGCCGCTCGTCGTTTTTGGGAAAAGGATCATGGCGGGAACAACTGGTGAGAGTGTATCTTTGCGTTCCCATCTCCCTTTGGTTTTTGTTCTCTCCAAGCTAGGATTTAAGAGAGGAAGTACCTGCAAAACTTGGATCCAGTCCGTGTCTAAGTTCAGACCCTTCTCTGACACCAATACCATGGTCTCAACGGGCTATTGAGCGTGACGCTGGTTCGGAGGAGGAAATTTGCTGTTTGGGCAGCTACAGTCCTCAGGCTCTGCTCCACAATGGGCTTGGAGTGGCAACTGCCACTTAGTGTCGTGTGGTAGCATCACATATAACGCAGCTGACTGCAGTAATGTTCTAGCCGGTGGCGTGGTTGTTTTGTCACAGAGACATTGTGTTGATGGCTCTAGTGAAGCACCTAACAATAGGCAACGGGGAGAGAAAAGCTTATGGTCTCAAAACAAGCTCATCGGAAAAGCAGCGAAATGGGAGGGTTGATATTGCATTTGAAATGTTGCTCGTTCAGAAAATGAGACTTTTAAAACCTTGTAAAATTACAGATTACAAAAGCAATTCACTGAATCTGCCATGCCTCTAAACGTGTATCTCACCGAAAAGGCTTGATAATGTCTCTGATTACACATCCTGTTGCAATGCAGATCCGGCATCTGCTTTATTCATCCCTCATTTGTACTGTTATTTCACGATTTCTCCTGACCTCTTCTTAAATTTCTTAAATCTTAACCACCAGCGTCTCCAAAGGAGAGAAAGCTGGCTTCCAGGGAGAAGGAGCTTTCTTGTACGGAGCCTCCCCAGGCATGCACAGCAGCTTCCCTCCCTGTGGCAGCATATTGCTGCTAATTAATTACCTGGACATTGCTCTAGGAAGGAAGAGACTTTCACCAAGACCACCAAACAGGTAGCAGTTTTGTTTCCAGAGAAACCTGAAGGTATAATTACATACAGAGGGTGTCAGGAGATCACCTGCCTGAATTCATCAGTATGAAGGGCTTTGGGAGAGGGGAAGAGAGGTTGGAATATGAGGACTGAGAGTTCAGAAAGCTGTCGGGTCACCAGAAACACAGCAGCCTGACAACCTGGGGTCAAAAACAGGGGAAAAGGTAAAAATTTAAAAAGGAGTCCCAAGTATGAGTGTTTTGTCAGTGAGGGAAGAAATTAAGACTGAGGTTTATTTGTCTGGGCTTTTCCACGGGATGCTTGGGAAGAAATCTGAGAAACCTGCATAAACTTGAAAGGAACGTGTAATAAATTAACAAGACAGCAAAGAGTTTAAGGACTAGAGGGCTTGGGGGTGAAGAGATAAGATATAAAGGTCACTATGCAAGGACCTCACAAATTCTGTATTGTATGCATTCTTGACTATCTAAGTTTTAAAAAGGGAGCGAAGTATATGGATGTTACAAAGCGGAACAGAGTCTGGTCTGTTTTGTGCAGATAAAGCTTACAAAACGTTGTGTATCACCAAGGAAAGCAAAGCACAAAAGAAAGTTCTTCTGGGAAAAATAAATACTGAAATCGAGAAATGTACAGCAAATCACAACATTTATCCACACCTGCTGCCTTGTAGTTACTGGAAACCAAACATCTTGGATGCATCTATCTGCACTGGGCAAATAATTGATGTTTGCTGTCCCAGGGGAAAGTCTGGAAAGCACGGGGAGATCAAAATCCCTTGGGGGTATCCTTGTTTTGCCTAAAGTGTAGTCAACGGAGCTCTGATCACTTAGAACACCTGATGATACACCTCTCCTCGTAACCAAACCTCTACTTGTCCCAGATATGGCAACCTTAAAAAACAGAAGAGCAGGAAAATTGTCCATTCCACTTATTCTGCTGAAATTTGAATTAGAACAGATACTTCTCATCCCTCGGGAAAATGGTTTCTGTTAATATCTTGGTGAGGGATTCACCTTGGGAAGCGTGTGCTCTCCACAAAGCTGTTCAAGAAAAGGCAGAGGGACACGCTGCCTTTTTTCCACCTCCCACTCTCTTCTTCATTTGGCTCGCTGTGCATGTGAGAAGTAAAAGAGAGAGGTTAGGTTTTACTCCTGCCTGGCTTTTTCAGTTTTCCGGAGATGAGCAAATACCCAAGACTGCAGACCGATCTTAGTTCAACGTGCACTCTGGTCCTACATAAAATTACTCCCCGTTTCCTCGCGCTTTATGAATCGAAGTAGCTGATGGTCCCGTGTGGTTGCATGCAAGGAAAGCAGGTTGGTGAGGCAATCTCTACGTTAGCACCGCTATATTTTTTTGGGTCTCCAAATTAGGATGCAGAAGAAGAACGCAGTCTCTGCCTTAGCCAAATGTAAAGGGAATGTTTTTGCATATTTTTGATATGTGATCTTATCAGCAGACAGCTTTTTCTTTTCAGTAAAATAAATCCTTGTAATTCCACAGTACAGAAATCTGACAGTCCAGAAAGTAATCTTTATGATGGCTAAAAGTCTTTGCACAGCACATACTGCAGCTTACAATAATTATTTAGTACCGGTGTTACCATTCCTGAGTGTTTAATGCACTTGTGGCCAGCGGGCAGAAAATAAGCAATACCTGGTGACAACAGCAAGAATGCACTTCTTCACATGGCGAGTAACTTTTTAAAGTTCCTGTCAGGCTGTAATATTTTTCCCCTCCGTGCGAGAGTATTAAAATAAAAACTTTGGGTATATAAATCAGAGGAGGGTGAGTTCAATCCTGTGCCAAGAGGGAGCCAAATGAATCCTGTAGATGTTCAAGCTGAAAGGGGCTTCCTAGATCATCTTGTTCTGCCTCCCTTCCCATCGCCATCAACCACTGCTGGCGTCACAGGAGCCAGAATCTTAAATAGCAAACATATGGAAAAGAAATACCGGGCTCTCCCCTCCGACTGCTCGTCAGTGCATTAACATTTTCTAGAAAATATTCACTGCAGCTTTATTTTTCTACACCTTTCTATTTTCTCACGTACCGTACCTAATATTCACATCATCATCTCTGCAGTGATGAACTTTCTCTAGATAAGTTATTCCATTTTGACTGACCTTCCCTTAAGAACGCCTTTTTCTCCTAATGCACAAAATGAATTTTCTTTTTCCTAGTTTCAGTCCATTACATCTTTTAAGTACTCAATAATTCCTCACCATCTTTATTGTCACTATAGGTAGATATTTATAGACAAGTACGTCCCTTCCTTATTGCTTCAATATGGAGCATGGAAGCGACAGCCGTGTGATAAATAGCAAATTTACTTGACAAACTGAAGAATCACATGGGAAAGGACTTTCAAAGGCATAAAAAGGAATTAACAATCCCAAGTGCAAGCATGTGTGTACGCACACAGGTGTGTAAAAGAGGAAGTAAAAAGAGAAAGGGTTTTCAGCATGGTTAATATTCCTCTGTGAGGAAGGATTCTTGTAAGGTGTTTTGGGAGCAGTGAGATGGATCTATCAGTATGCGATTTTATTCATTTTCACTTCACAGGACCAATCAATCTGGAGATGAAATGAGGCATATGAGGTGATCCTCCACCTCTTTGCCGTTAAGCATTGCATAACAATGCTTCACGTTTTCTGCATTTAGCTGCACAAGCCGTAAAGAACAGGAATTCCTTGCTTGTCTGCTTTACAGCCTGAGCCCATGGTTAAGCCCCAGGGCTCTAGGAGAGCGGGTCAACATGAGCTGGTAGGGTGGCACCGTGACCAAAGCGATGCTGTGCTTCCTTAGCTGGCTGAACCAGGACCAGAGATGCGCAAGTGTTCACTACGAGCTCCATCCCCTTCCCTTAAAGTCTTCTTCAGCTCCAGCTTTTACCACCGTTTCCCCTTAGGTGGAATTCATCATCTCACGTGGGACTCTCCTTCTTTCTGTTTTAATATTGCTTTTATTTTCCCTAAAAGGGTTATTGGAAAAGCATCCTTGAAAGGAATCTCTCACGACAATTTTATGCCTATAGCGGACTGTGTTTCCTGGTTTTCCACAGGGTGCTTTTTCTTTCCCATCTTTCTTCTCTCACCAATTATTATTAAAGCTTTTGAATATCTTTAGACCGTTTGCCTGGTATTGACTTTCTGCTTTCTGAATACCAGAGCACTAGCCTAGCGCTGTGGTGATACATCATCTGAATGTAGAGTATTTTTTCCTATTATGCAGATTTTCTTTTATTGAGAGTTTGATCTGTTTTCATGTATATTAAAGACTACAACAGCTATTACTGTTATCAGTAGCTGCAATTTGCTTATATCCTGAAACAAATAATGTTAACGCCGGTGGTATAAGCTCAATAAAAGATACTATACATAAAAAGTGTTGGAAAACCAAAAATGGTCCAGTGGGCTGGGAGGAAATGGTTAGTTGATTCCTCACAGATTGAGCAATTTACATATTGCTGAATATCAAGTTTTACCCACTATAAAACTTTACAGGATGGTCTCACATTGGTTTTCAGTTTAGTTCAGGCCTGGTTTTTATCAGAAAAGGCTTTTTTTTCTGCGATGGTTCAAAGCGCCATAAAGTAGGTGCAGAGATGGTAGCGTAGCAACCACAAAAAAGTAAGTTTAAACACTGAGAAAATGAGCTTTTTGCTTTCTAATAGCAGAACTTTCATGTTCATATCGTCTTGCTGGGTTTGAAACACCTGTTTCTATTTCAGCTGACTTTGTTTGCTTCTTTTTTCAGCATAGAAAGCTGTGTGGCAGTCCTGAATTACAATTAAGTAAGCCCGTTTTCTGTGAATATTCTCTGGTCGCCAACAAATGGCAAACAGAATTTTGAAGAGCGAGGAATTAATTTCATTTCTAAATGAGATTAGCATTTCCCTGAAATAGAAGTGAGTTCTGGTATGAAACAGAACTGGTTCCCACAACGGGCGTGAGACTAAACCTACTTTTGGCTGCTGACTCAGGAAAAGTTTAGTGATCACATCAAACAGATCGAAGCAATAACCGCTGTGATTTTTTAAAATCCATTTTAAGGCCACGGGTCCTGTCAGAATGATAACGTGAACCCTGTCTGGACAGCTGAGGGACTGAGAGTTCAGTGGTTTGGCGTGTCGCTGACTTTTCCTCTTTACTTGAAAGGAGTTTGAGGCTGTGACTCACCTCAGATTTGCATCTTTGTTTTACAAGTTCTTGGTCACTGGAAAAATGGATGTGAAATGCTGACTTAGCATCTCTTGCAGCTCCTCTGCTCGCCTGCGTAGCCACATAACAAGAAAAGCAGTGGAAAATAATCAATGGAGACTTCTAAACTGTTGGGGTTTTTTTTAATCTTTGTTTAGTTAATCTTGAATCCTTTTGCATTCCCTATTATACTTTTAATTAAGGCAATTTTTCCTGCTGATACATTAACTGCAACAGACATAAAAGATCTTTGACTGGTAGAAAGTATGCCACACCAGGTGCACCCTCAAATTGTGATTTGTCCTGAAATGAAACTATTTCTACCAAACTCTGGAATCTCACTATGGCTGCACTGCAGTTAATGGCAAGTGATCTTTTGGTCAGGTATTATCTGTCTTTTCACCCATTCTCTCTTCTGAGCTGTTAACCTCCCAAACATACACTAGAAACCTATACTAGAAAAAAAAAATAGTTCCAAATATACCATTGCATATTTTGCAATTGTGCTGGCTTGTTTCCAATACATTTAAAGTATTCCAATGTGTTCAAATTACGTGATTTTCAGCTGCCTCTGTGCTCCTTGTTAAGGTGGGAACGCACCAGGCGGAAGGGACGTGTTCATGGAAGCTGGAACTCTGTCAGACATATTGCAGTGCTTATGAAAGGGAAAGATTAGGATAAAAAGGTAGAAAATGACTGAACAGACCTCCTGGTTGTTAACATGATGGCTTCACTTGTCTATGACCTGGAGGGCTTCCAACCGCCAGCATTTCGGATAAGACGATGAAGAGCTGACAGCTTGCTGTACTTGACCTCGCGCAATTTCCTTACTGCCTGCAGGGTCCCAGCTGGAGCGAAGGGTGCTCAGGGCTTCCTTGGGGCGATCACTTCCCGATGTCCCCTGTGCCAGCAGGGCCAGAGCTGCAACACAAGGGCGGGGGAGACGGTGGGTTTCTTCTTCTGGCAGGGCCATGAGGCAGGATGAAGAGCTTCTGCAATGCCCCCAAATGAGTTTTGGCCTCCAGACTTGTGCAGAATGAAAAGAATTCCCTATTCTTATACCGTAAATACAAATATTACACTTTGTTTCCAATTTTTCCAGCCCTGAATTTCCATGAAAAGCGAATCAAAATGAGAAGTCCTTAAAGAGATTTTTACCCGTCATTGTGAAGCAGAAATCTGCTATGACTTAAAAAAAAAAAACAAAATCAAAACCGTATGACTTCAGTGAATCTTTTGCATGACTAAACTTCTAGGACGCACTTTCCTATGTAGTTTTCCATTCCTAACCCAATCTCTCTTTAAGTTTTCCTCTTGCAGCTATAATTCTGTTGGCAGCATTTCGGTTGTTGTAGAAGTCGTGCTAGAATACTACACACAAAGCTGTTCAAAGCCTTGAAAATTATGGAGCTTTACAATGGACCTAAAATTCTTACGTCCATGTCACAGCGGGATTACCCAAAGCCCAGAGGTTATGCAAATTGGCTATCGTTATGCAGAGTAGAGCTCTGAAGAAAATACTAATAGCCTTACTCCACACCCCATTCATATCTAATGGAAGATAGATCCACTGCCATAATTAGGGCTCTTATTTATGACTTAATAAGTTTTCGATACATGCTATTGACACATCATCATTTTCCACGTACGTTTTGCGTTGGAATGTCATTACTGATGACTTATTAGCAGTAAAATAACAACAAAAGGAATAACAGCGTTGGAGAATTATTGATTATTGAATAATATGCTGTTAAAAAATGTGAGGTGTTCATGTTTTTTTCACAAGTGTATCAGAGAGAGCCAGTATTTCTTCTAGAGCTAAAGCTGGAGTTTCCTGTTATAAGATTTATTTATTTATTTATTTTTCAAATTAAATCTGTCTTGGAAAAAATGTATGCTTTGATTAGCTGGAATTTACTAAAATCTGCATTCTGTTAAAAAAAAAAAAGAACAATTTCATATATTGATAGAGTCTTTGGGATGTTCTCATAGATCACTACATTTTCTAGACAACTCTTGGAAGAGGGAGAAAGGAAAGAGGATCAGAAAGTGACTACAGCCCAGCCCAGTAGGAAGGGAAAAGCTGACTGGAATCCAGTAAAGCAGAATCTGAGACAGAAATAAAATAGCAGATTTTTGATTCTCGTCTCATTTAGCAAACCAGGAGTAAAGAAACAAGGAAAAAGGAAATTGAGAGATTTTGTACATCAGGAAGCTCTTTGTTCTTTTTCTCTCCCATAACTACATGCTGGAGCTATCTGTTGCCCAGTCGTAATGTGTATTTCTGTCAACACCGTGTTTGAATCCAGTGCAGTCAGATGCAATTCCATTAGTGACACTACATTTGAAATGTCAGACTTGAATTTAGCCTGAAATAGAACAGAAATTATACTTGAAAAGCAAATATTAAGCTTCCTTCTTTCTCATCCTCCCTGTGTGACCATAAAAAAGTCATTCTAGAAAGCCTCAAGTAAATCTACTTGAGTTCATTTTTTATTTGATATTTTTGATCTAATGTATGTATTCTTGTATTTCCCAGTATAGAGGGGTGTTTGGAAATACTTATTTTCTCTATGGTATTTATAAAAGTTGAAGATGTTGAAATTATTTAACCAGTGTTAAACAATATGTCTCTTGAGAACATACAAATATTCAACTCCAAGATGTGATTGTACGGAAATGCTCCGCTGCTACACTGTATTAAATAGGAATAATATAGATTGATGGATACTAATGCAACAAAGTGTCATTAACTCACTTTTAAATAATCATTGAATGTGCAAATTAATGAGACGAACTCCACAGAAGTGCAGAAAAACACAATCTAGCAACTACTGAATTAGTTAAGAGCTGAAAATTGTCATTTACAGAGCCTAGACCCTTCAAGTTTCTTTTAATTCTTCTCTTCCATTTAATCTACATATTTTTGGAGCCTGATCAGTACAGACAGCCACAACCGACTCTTTCCAGATTCCTGAAGTAGTGGAGGGCAGAAAATGAGGCATATGGCTCCAGAGAGGAGGCACTGGCTGCCAGCACAGACATCCACTGCAGCACAGGGAGAGCCCCTGCAGCTGCATCTGCACCCTCAGGTGGAGACCAGGCTTCAGATACGAGATCTGGATGGAAAATTTAATTCAGAGTAAAAAAAAAAAAAGTGTGCGTGTATATATATATTTATATGCATTTATATGGCAAAATATTTGATAGCCTATATTCAAGTTCTGGACATTTTTTTTTTTTTTCCACTCTTGATTGTATTTTTGGGGTGTCTCCAAGACAGATATTGGGAATGGGATTAATCTCTTTATAGAAGAACAGGTCTTCTTGGACATTAGAGATGTTATATGGAAATAAAGAAAGAATAAGAAAAAAGAAATAAGAACAAAAAAAAAAAAAGAGAGAGAAGAAATACCTTACGCTTTCTTTATCATTAGTAGATTTCTACAGTAGACATCTTAGAATCTGTTTTATTCAGTGTGTTAGCACTAATGCCACTAAATACCATTAGTATTTATTGAGTAGAGTTGCCCTTATAACTTTTCCTTGAACTAATTATGAGACTTTTTCACTCTTCTGGCGGAAGTCACATCGGACTTACTATGTTCCCTGTATTTGTCAATAGACTGTTCTTGCCCCTGACAGTGCCTCTCTTTTTTGCCGTCACGTGCAGTGCCTTACACGAAGGCCGCACCGTTGCCGAGGAGCTTTTCAATCTCACACAATATTCTGCATTCAGTCTGCACCTTCTGCCCATCTCTTCAGTGAGCTACGGCATCCAGTAAGATCATTCCAGAGACACCTAAAATACACGTTCTGTTCTGTTCTCCTTTGTTTCACTACCGTCCTTTGGCAGATGGAAAGAGGCTTCACTTCCCAGTAGGGGCAGTGAAACAGATGCAAAGGGGAAAGGAATTACTTTTGTGTCTGTTCCTCTTGGTTGCTTTTCTTTCCTACTCCGTGAAGATTTCTGAGGTGACAGCAGTGAGAAACTACTGTAAGCCTCCCTGGACCACCTATCCTGGTACACAGTTAGTGAAACAAGTAGTGCCATGGAGTTAAGCCTCACTGACTGAACTCTGGGGTTGAGTATAGCATCTACAGCGGGGTTTGTCGTTAGTATCACTACTGGAACACAGTTTAAAAAAAAAAGAATGTAACCATCACTGTACATATACAACTCAGGTGGGGTAATACGATGGAGAATACACATATTTTTTCACGTTTAGCTAAAGCAATTTGCAGTAGTCCCAAATTCTGATACCTGTGTTGACATCTTTTTCTTGGAAGGGCTCTTTGTAGGCACCTCCACACCAGGACCGCAGGGTGCGTTTCCCACCTCATGGCTCAGCTCTATCATGCCAACGTGAGACCAAAGGTACCACCTTCCCCCCACCACACACACGCATGTGCTGCGAGCTCAACTGCAAGCAAACTCGTGAGCAGAGATGGGGAAAAAACGCAGCAAACTCCAACAGGCTTTTCCATCTGGACAATCTAAGGACCTTGGGATAAGGTATGCTCGCCTCCGGCGTTAGACCCAGCCAGGGGTTTTACTCTTAGATGGAGCTTCACATTGCAACACAAAGTCCTCATCCTAAGTAACGTGCACACGTTTCAAAGATGACATCTCATTTTCTGCCTGAAGTCAGTCAAGTGCAGTGAATTGAAAGAATAGATCCCCTAAGTCTTAAGCAAATATTTCTCATTAAACAAACTTAATTTTTAATGGAGGTTTGAAAGTAAACATTATGCTATTCAGAGCAATAATTATTACTGTTTAATTCAGGAGGCCTCCATCAATACATCAACCAATCTGATTTCACTGGAAATCTGGGAACTTACTACCTCTTGAGACTTAATCAGAGTCATCTGCGATTCGCCTGAATCATTTAAGGACATTTGCAAAGGATTTATCTTCATATGAATTTTATTGTCATTGCTGGAAACACTATTGCCTGAAACACTGGGGATATTTCATACTTCTTAATTGTAGACATGTAAATATGAGTCTCCCGCTCCCCTGAAAGGGGAACTTGCCTCTCTCCAGTCACTGTACATGAACTTACATCCCCATACCCTCACCGATGTCCAGCATAGTCCATGTGAACAACTTATTGTGACACCACTTACAGAAGTGCTCACGAAGCAGGTAAATAAGGGTAGGGGAGAAATTTAATATATGGGGTTATTTTAAAGGACCATGGATCTTTCCATGCTTCAACCACCCAGGAGAGAATGAGAAAGATTGAAGTCCAGGGCCTTGTGCTGACAACGCATCAAAAGCAGAGAAGCACAAAAGTAAATTAAAACATTATGATAAGTTCACCCATGCATTCATACGGGAAAAAAAAATACCAGATACAATACAGAAAAGCAGATGCTTTCACCGTACCCAAGACACATCTATCTCCAAATCCCGTTCCCAGGACTGACAGCACAAACCTGTGTCCTTTTTCTTCTGGGTTTGTTCAACCAGCTTTAATAAAAGAGAGCACTTACTGTGACTCAGTTACTGAATAGAAAATTATAAGCCAAAATGTGACTTTTTTTTCCATTACAACCTACAATTAGGTAATCTACAAAATTAATTTCCTCCACCTTTAACGAGGTTCTGTCCTGTGATTTGGTGTGCATTATTGTGTGTGTTACTCACAGCCTGGCTGAAGGGAAATGCAGCGTCACATTTATTGTAACGGCAATTTTCCTTCGAGTCTATTAACACAGACGAATTGGCGGATCCCTAATACAGGGCTTAAACCCATCTTTTATACAATATTGCCCTCTATGGGAGCACCAGATGTAACAGATTTGAAACAAGCATCCTCATGTTCTTTTGTCTTACTCATTTTTTTTACTATAATATCTACTTTCTTAGAACGCTTTTCTTTTTAACACAAAAGCTTTATGCTGTTAGAAAAATCAGCCTACTGCCCTCTCATCATATAACCTATTTCTTTTGAGCTTACATTTCACAGTGTAATAAATACATCTATTATTGGTGTTTAGCTTTTATATGATAACTTCAGCTCACAGAGCCGCTGCTCAAAGGGTGAATGCCTTTCTGCCATGGTTTTTTTTTAAAAAAAAAACCAATAAAACAACCTTAAGCCAAAATGCATACAACCCAGTAGTCACATCAGTGGAATAAATAAGCAAATAACATTTTGAATAATATTTTTGAAGTCCAGAAGCCTTCAGAGAGCAAAGAGGCAACTCCAAAACACCATTATAGATACTTCAGTGTCACCTGTTGAGCGTGAGTGGCATGAGGAAAGAAGGAATGAGAGAGATAAAGGAGTATAATGGTTAAGTCAAGTACCTAGAGCTTATTCACTTGGAATGCTCTCACTCTTGATTACTCCATCCATGTTTTTCTTTAATGATTTTAATTAAGTCACCTTTATTTTCTTCCCATGAGAAAAACGTATTTTTAAAAGGAATCTGAGTCCACAGAGGATTGTTTGAAGAACAATGATCACTGTGCATTGTTCACACTGAACTGTACTGTGTATTCCACAAAACCCATTTCTTCTGCCGCCCTCCTGATTTTTTAAGAGAGCACTGCTGAAACTCTGTAATTCCTACCTCAAGAAAAATGAATCAATAGCAGTTAGACATTAAAAGCATTTCTTCAGCTTATTAACTCTGTTCTCCTTACGGACGTTGTAGAGAGATTTCTCATTTATAAGAAAGCCAGTGCAATGTAAATATAAAATAATGATCTTGATTTCCTTTGTCAGACTACAATTTCTTGAAGTACGTTAGCATTCCTTTGGTTGAACCTAGCTTTCTGTGGTTTGGTTTTTTTTTTAACGTTGAGACACAGCATAGTTGCATGAGACCTCAGAGGGAATACTTCCATACTCCCATTTTAGTGGGGTGTGTTACGTTTCATGGTTTCAGGTGATGCAGTTCAGCGTAGCATATTGTGGCCCACGAGAGAATTTAAGAGAGCACTCCAAATGCGGACCAGCGTAAGCTAGAGCTTCCGCCAGACTGGAGAGGATGCCAAAAGCCTGGCATAGTTTTGGAAGTTATGACACTGAAAGTGTTCCCGTAATGAACAGCTAGCGCTTATTCTAACAATAAAACATTGGACCTAGAGAACTTATTTTAGTTACACAATTAATCCTACTGAAGCTAGCAGAGGTACTCATCCTGGGGAGACAAACATGTTCGCAAACATAATTCCTTAAAACAAAAGGCTGTACAACACCTTCTGGAGACCTTTCCAGTGCAGAAAGTTCACGTACCCAATAATCACTAGGAGTGAAGAGGGAAGATCGGGTCCCTTCAGGTACCATGGACCTGCTTCAGAGCAATGGCAATTTGCAAAGGAGAAGGGCACAGAAGACACGAGAAACTGATTTACAAAAGCTTCATTCAACATCAAGATGTCCCACGCTAGCTGGAGTGTGAGCAGAAGCAGCTCATAAGCATGAGGCCTCCTCCTGTAGGACCAGATGAAGCAGAAAACAAATGATAATGGGATTATCAAAAATAAAAAAAACAAAACACTTCGTACAACAGGATCCATTTATTACACTAATGCCAGAATACCAGTTTGAAAGCGGTTTAGTAACAGATTTTTCACTTTGAGGGTTTTTTTAAGTTTTAAATTAGGGTCTATAAAAAGCTATGCTTGTGAGAGCTAAGCTAGAAAAAAGTCAACCTTCGAATGTAATGGAAGCTTGATATCTAGATCGCAAGGACAGAAAAGTAAAAAGAGAAAGATAAATGCTCTTTGTAGTTTCTGCTTTGAAAATATCATTCCTGGTTTCACCTTTTATTCAGAAGTGGATTAGAGTATTTAAAGAGCCTCTGTAGACATGTTAAAGGAGGATCCCATTGGAGCGATCGTCTAATTAAGCTACTTTATGAATCATTCTACAGTTTGAATAACTCAAATTTTTTTTTCTAAAAAATCACTTAATACATTAAACCAAGAGTTCAAGCTTCTTAATTTTTAATAATCAAGGAAGAAATGCTTAACTTTAAGATTTGTATGCTATCACTTCCTTTTTTGGATGATGTTCTTTGAGACAACAGCTTTGCCAACAGTTGGTTTGGATTCCTCTTTATTTGAAGCCACCTTCCTCTAGGCATCTCACCAGCCCTACTACAACTTCTCTGTTTATACCATTTGTTCTCTTGCGTGAGCTGTTAACCCTTGGATCCTCAAAAACTTTATTTGAGGTAGTCTCCTGCTGATTTATCCATCAGGAAAATGACAATCCCATTACTCTCGCTTTACTCAGAAAGCCACCAAGGCTCAGGTATGCAGCTGGCACACGATGACAGAAGGTTAATATTATACAGAGATAATTGTTCTCACGGTCCCAAGTGTTGTGATAGAGCCACAAGAATGAATTACCTGTTTCCTTCCCAAAATAATACCATAATTTGTTAGATGACTGCTCCTTAAAATGCAAGGGGAGAGGAGAGAAGGATATATATTACTACCCAACGGCCAAGTTACAGACCTTTCCTTCAAGCACATTCCGGTTTCCTCCCTAGTTTTATTTTTTTCAAAAAATAGCCCCACTAAGTTGAGACTGGGAGAAGGCAGAAAGGCTTAAAGGACCTCAACAGAAGAGCAACACAGCAGGGACCAGTCCCTCCTCACCAGCATTGCCTAGTCTCTTGGGTTGGCTTCTTCCCTCGCGGGAGGAATTTTTTGCCCGTTCCTCATTGCAGTGCATACTCTGCAGGTCAAGGGGGATTCTTTCCATTTTATAGAAATCATAAATCAGTGTAAATCATGGTGGGTTGGCCAGAGATCATCAGGAGCCGGTAAACAGGTCTGCTAAAACGCATGTCAGAGAAGAGTACTACGCAGTCGTCTTGCAAGGAGTTCCTCAAGCTGCTGCAAAGCAACGCTGTACAGAATGTGTTACCCACTAAAATAAGTCACTTCCCCAGCCTGACCTCATGTTGGGAGCAGGCACTGGAGAACAGCACCAGAGCTGATGCACAACAGGATGGCAAGACTTCTGCGGTCCACAGTACTGGGGATGAGAGAAATCATATTATGATCTCTGGTGAAGCCTTTGTGAGTCACGCAGGAGAAAGAAATACAGTAAATTATTCTTCATACTTCCACAGAAATGGGAAATGGGAGTGCTACCAGAGCTTCTAGATCAACAAATGTCCATATTTGCAACAGTTCACAATGTAGTAGAGGTAGCAGAGAGCTTTTCTGAGAGAGGCAGCCAGATTAATTGGACCTGCTTTTAGTCTAGTTTTTGGGAGGATTTACGAATATAGATGGAGTTCCTTATGAGCAGGGAGGGCACAAGAGCGGTGTTTGTGAAAACAGACCAAATGAGAAACCTCCTGTTGCATTCAAGTGTGGCCTGGGAAAAAGCTCTTTGCCTCCTAAGCTCCAGTCCTACCCCCATTTACTTCCCGGGAGCTTTCTCCTAATTTCAGGCCAAAGTTGAACCCAGGAAGGATTCTGTAAAGGAAAACGGTGGGAAAGAGCCCAAAAGGCTTTATGGATACACAAAGACATGCTTCTCTCATACTACACAAACCCTTGCTCCAGTGGCATAGGAAGCGATAACACAGATTACACTGTGGAATAAGCAGAGCAAACTCATATTTGCTTTGATAATATCTTGATAACAGCACTTAAAAGGCCAGATTTTATGTTTTTATAGTTGAGTAAGCACTTAAGACATAAAATAGTAATGTAATTAGAGAGATGTGGAGCGGCTCTAACGCTAGATGTTAATGAATGTATGTTGGTTTAACAGATATTTCAACATTAGTTTATATCAACACGCTCTCTGAAACGAGTACATCCAAAGCCTTTCAGGAACAAAAACACACTAAGATATCCCAAAGTTATTTCATAGAGGAATAAAAGTCTAAGAGAAAGATCATTACAGATTTGGTATGCACTGATTTGCCTTTATCATTTGCAGAAGTGTGTCCAACCATAAATAGGGGAGGATAACAGAAGCTGAATAGAAACTGTGTAGCTGGAGAAAGTCAGCAGTTAAGGAATCTAGTTCATTTTTTTTTGTTGTTTTTTTTTTTTTTATTTTGCTTGTAGGACTTTGCATCATTTTTGCTGTTGATGTTGCTTCAAATCAGCGCTTTGTGCTGAAGTGGACTCCTAGCAGCATATTCCCCACTGTCGTCTGGGAAATAAGAGTAACCCATAACAAGGCAGGCACTTTCAGCAGAAGCCATGAATGCCTTTAACTGAGCTGTGATACACAAAACTCTGCTCCAAGTGTATCTATATTTCATCTCTACATTTCTGAGCACGTAAAACCTCTAACATTTTGAGTCAGAGCCAAAATAGTCAGATTAAAAAAAAACTAACAACTTATTGAGCCATCAAAAAACCCAGACAGACTTTTCTTAATGAATTATATGTTTGAGTACTCTAAAAAAAGTCCATTCCGCTAGGCCTTTATGTTTCTTGCACTTTTGATGTGATTGTAATTAAGTTCTGCATATCTTGAGAAGCTACTAGAGAATTAGAGACTAATCTATAGCTCTTACAAGTTGTCATAGTGCCTCTGAAATCAATGGATGTTCTGACAATTTACACCAGCTGAGGAACAGCTCTGTGCCTTTTATTAAAAGGCACACTGTTGTTTAATTACAGGGAAGTTCACGAGAAGTCTCCACAGCTCAAGGAAAAGCCGGTGCTTTCAGCAATAGTCATTTTTTGTCCTTTTAAACTCATTACAAACTTAAGTGTCCAAAGCCATCTTTCTTTTGATAAAGACCATAAAAGCCTCTTTAGCTGAAAGAGACAGTTTTACCTATTGTAGTCAATTTTGAAGCGTGGCCTTCGCACTGCAAGGTAGTTTTTGAGAGGAGAAATAGGGAGTGCCTCTTAAAGTGTCATCAGAACACTGTAATAACAGGTGAGAAAACTGGGGGCAGTCAGAGAAAACAACAGCTTGCCATAACAACACCACAATATCAATCCAAAATACATTGGTGAAAGTTTTTAAATAGTCTAGAAGAGTGAACCAGGGAGATGCTACATATTATACGTATTAATTTCTGAAAGTATTCGCTTGCTCTGTATCATGTTTCTAAGCATAGAACTGCAGGAATTGCATTTTCCTGCTTCATAATGTGCTGTGAAAGTGAATACATTAAAATACAAGTGCAGACATTGTAATGATAGTATAGTAGTCAGGTAACTATGAGCATCAGAGTCTGGATTTAAGCATCAAAACAGAAGGAGGCTGAAATTTCAGCAGTTGCCTTTAGTGTAAATGCAGATATCTGTTTAAAAAAAGTCATGTGATTCAAAGTCTTGTTAACTTACACAGCGCTAAGCAAAGAGTCTAGGTGAAAGTGCTAGGTTTAGAAAAGTAAAGCATTTGTACGTCTCTTGTAAGGTGTGTAAGCTCCAAGAAAATTTGGACAGGATGAAGCAATGCTTCCTTCCACTAAGGAGTTCGAAGTAAAACAAACAAACAAAAACAAACACAAAAAACCCAACCAAATTAAAGCAAAACAATCAAAAACTCAAAAAACTCATAGTTATAAAACAAAAAAGTCATGGTAATGGTAGGTTTCACGTATAACTTTTGAACTACTGAGATAGGAGGGCTAGGCAGTTGTGATTGCCTACCTATACAGCGGGGGAAAATAAATCACTAATATATTAGTACTAACTAATTTGGACTTTCCACCAGCCAATGCAAAATCTGTGCTGCAGGTGAGATCCAGAAAAACACACATCCTGTGGCATAAATGTGGTACCTCATTAATACAGTGCTTTATTTCCAGAACTTCCCTTCTTTTACTGTTTCTCTCCACGCATACTTCGTTTCTGTTTCTTGCTGTCCTATTTTCTTTCTCATATATTTTTCCCTAAAGCAAAGCATGAGAATAACATAATGACTGGAAGGACATTCTAGGTAACTCAAGTGCATTTGTGTCCCAGCAAGAAGAGTTCAATTCTCACTACTACCCAAAGGAGAGAGAAGTGAAAATTCAAATGGCATCGTCTTTTTCCCAAGGGTTGATGTGCTCTTTTTGTTGCATAAAGAGAGTTGGAACAATTCTGCCAAGTGATTTCCACACATTTCTAATAAGGGCAGACCCTGGCACGGTAAGTCGCCTGATCCTCCGCTTAAAATGAATCCCTAACAAAGCAAACAGATATGGAGCCAGCGTGAATCAACAGCCACGCTTCTTCATGTTGAATTCATCGAGCGTGGCACGCTCTTAAGCCAAGGATTTAAGTTCAAAGAGTGACTTCAACATCTGAATTAAAATACGCTCTCAACGGTATGCGTAACCACTTGGCTGCCGGCCCGCCCCGGGAACATCTGCGGCAGCGGCTTCAAAGGGGCAGACCGCTGCTTCCACCACATCTGGCCACAGCTGAGAGGCGTCCCACAGCACGCTCGCACCCTGCGGCCAAAGCCTTCTCCTCACGGGGACGTCTCCAGTGCTTGAAGTACAGCTAGAAGTCAAGTATCCAAGCAGAAAGAGGGACAAAACAACTGGACTTTTTCTTTTCGCGCCATCAGATTAGTAATAGGAAACTCTCACATTTCTTGCAGTTTTCGACCAATTGCACCAGAAGTTTTCCTTATGTTGGGAAGAGACTCTCTCACATTTGGAGGTTTTAGTTTACAGCCTGACTTAAGTCCTGAGATGTTCACACGGGGTGCAAGGAGGCACCTGCTCGCCACCCAGTTGCAGCGGGAACCCCACACCCAACCTTCGCAACCGTCTTTGGAAAAAAATCCCAAATCCAGAGCCAGCCGTTGGTGTAATTTTAAAAAGACCCCCAGCGAGTGCTTTGTAATTAAAAATCACAGGAAATGACTCAGACATACTTTGAATTTTAATTTTCCCTCAGCTTCTAATTTAGCAAGAAGGAATAAATTAGTCCCCAGTTAGGAATATCTACCATCTTTGAAACTTGGATATTCACAGAGAGCGGATAGCTCTTCGTGTAGAAGGTCCCAGCTGAAGGATGTAGATGGTAAACTGCATGGAACACCATTTATTTACACTATTTTGGAAACATGAAAGGTTGAACTGACCCTCCTATGATTCAAATCTGAGTTTACAGCGTCATTCATCATCTCAGAATGGGTTTGTTCCAGTCTCCTTGAACAAAACTATTTTCTCCTCACATTTGCTGCACAGAATTGGCTGAATTTCAATTCCAAGGTGTATCGTACAGAGAACGGGTTCGGAGTGAAAGGTGTCAAGCTGGCAAAAATGGAAAATTAGATTGGTATAAAATCTAATTTTTTTTAATATACAAAGTGTTTCGGTTTTCCTCTGTAATATAATTTAAAGTCGCATAACAATCATGTTTCTTGGCTATGGAGGCAGGTTTCATCCCTAGCTGGATGAGATAAAGGATTTTAATAGGAAATTATGCAACAAATAGGTGGGATTTGTGTCGCATACGGTAGGAAAACACCTCTGAGTGCCGCATTTTTGCGGGTATCCACCCAGAGGTGCTATCAGGGACCCAACCCAGGTTGGATGAGGCTGTGAGCAACCTGATCTGGTTGGAGATGTCCCTGCTCCTTGCAGGGGGGTTGGACCAGATGACCTTTGAAGGTCCCTTCCAGGCCAAACCATTCGATGAGTCTATGGTTTGTAAGCAACTTGCTAGGCAACCTTCTGCTTGATTTTGGTCATACATTAAAAACCACCTTTTGTTGTACCAGGTGATCTCATCAGTGACACAACAAGAGCAGGAATCAAAAAGTCTTCTAGTACTGAGATTTACTTCAGCTTCCTTTAGCATCTGGGGATGATGGGGGGAGTGGGGGGTGGGGGCTCAAGCATTTTTCTGCTGGAAAACGACTCTTTCAACTTTCCCCTTTTTCCCAGGCTTTTGCAGTGCAGACTCCAGGTGTAAAACCAGAAGCTGAAAGTGGCATTCTCCTCCCGCATTTTGGGCGGGCGAGCAGGAGGGGAGGTGGTCCAACCGCACAATGACAGATTATGCAAATCCTCCCGGAGTATCTAATCAATCCCGGCGGTGGGAGAGGAACGCGGCTCATCTCCGAATTAGCCTCCGTCACGTCCTCGGCGTGAAGCATCCCCCCTCGCTTGGAATGACATCAGAGAGGCTTTGAGTCCTTGAAAGTCTTGGGGGTTGATTAGCTGGAGAAATTGGCCGCTTCTGCCAATCACCACCCTGCAAAGCCGCCTCGATACTCTGGTAGATAGGAGGGAGAGAGCCTGACTACAGCAAACAGGAGGCACGGCGACAGCACCGGCAGCGCTAACGGGAGCAGCTGGTATTCGGGTGATTAAATAGTTCTCGCAGCTTTTTTTTTTTTTTTTTTTTTTTGCCTTAGCCTGGCTGGTCCCCGGTGTAATCCCCCCACGTCCAAGAAGGAAGCTGGATTTTTAACGGTGTGCTGAACAGAGGTTAGAATCATTCCAGCTGGCTGCTTGTTTTGAAAAGGACAGTCTGTGGATAAATGAGATGTGACTGTGCTGGTGGAGTTCAGTCACTGGGGCTGGAGCAAGAGGAACCTGCCCGGGATGCCGCTCAGACAGCTGCTAGCAATCGAAAAAAAAAAACTCTCCCTTAGTTTACCTGGAGCCGTGTGAAGAGATTTGAAGAGCAGACGCCTCTTTCCCGCACGCTAGGAAGAGAAATTCTTCTCTAGGTAAGCTATTGTTCAGCTTCTACGTTAACCTATACTTCTGGCTGTATATTCCTACCACTACATAGACAGTGCCTGCGCTCAGAGACAAGAAAACAGGTCCTGAGCAGGTCAGATACCCCCACGATATGCAAAATGGTATGCCTACACCCTAATCATGCACAGTAAGTACTTCAGAAAGCTGCCTAGAGCCTGGCGTTCAAAGGATTATTTGAAAGTTTGCCATAGTCTTTGCCATGTTTGCATGCAAGCGTCCTCGATGCAAACAGATGCGTGCCCTGCGAGGGGAAACAGCTGTCTGACTAAATATGTGAAAGAGCATGGAAGTTAGAGCATGGCAAGTTGTGTGAGGGGGGAAAAAAAAAAAAGAGGATAAGGTTGCAATTCTTCTTTAGTCTACTCCATATATTCTGCTTGTATATGCTACCATCCAGCAAAGTTAAGCAAAACTAGTGTATTAAAATGACAATGTGAAAGCTTTCCATGGCTATAGATAGCAAATGGGCACTATTTAACGTAAGAATAATTGTACTGTGAGGAAGCCAAGACTTGCAGATCTGGTCTCTTCCAGTGGTTTGATATCCAAACAACATCCATCTGCAACATTTTATTTATTTATTTATTTATTTTGAAGCCGCCTGAGTGTTCACAGTGTGGAAGCAAGGACTGTCTCAGGTAGTAAGAGGCAAACTGAAGCCGTCAGTGTTTGCTCTTCAGATGGCTGCAGAGTCAGAGCAGAGCGGCAGCCCAGCATTTTTATCTTACAGCTGACACACCAGCTCCAAGTCACTGCTGCTGGGAATAAACACTTAAAGGAGAAATGTTTAGAGGTGAATAAGTCTCTTCCTACAACCGCTACGCTAATGTAACCACACATAGATACAAAACCCACAGTCATTAAGTTGTCTTTTCCCCTGGGGAATTTACCGTATCCTTTTTTACTAACTTCTCTTCATCACATCGATCGGACCCTCCCTCCCTGGGAATAAATGCTGCAGAATCTGGCCTACCCCACGTAGCGGTTTATTCTGTCTTTTCCACCTCTGAATGTTATCAAAGTAAAAGATAAAAAGAGAAAGAAATCCTTCTCAACTCATTTCTTCAGTACTTTTTAATGATGATCCTGCTGCTGTAAGACGTTCAGCTTGTGGAATCACGGCAGAATCTCCTCGTTTATAAAGTTTAAACGGTTGGCAGCGTTGCCAGGTGCTTCCCTGCCTTGCCCCGTCATGTCTGTACCCTTCCACCACGCACCTCTCCCCGCCAGCCGAGCTGCACTGCCTGCCTCGCCTTCCCGAAACGCTGCTCTCAAGAAGGGAGTGGGGGGTGGAAATGCCAAGTGGGAAATTCTTAGCTTTCAGTTTTCTTCTCAATCTTATCAATTGCAAGAACATGATCTGCTCAATTACATTAGATGTTCCTAATGGCATCGCTCTGACTGGGAGACTGGGTATTAGTTTTTGTGCCATTTCCTCAGAACATGTCCATTCTTTTCGACTCATAATACAAGCCTGATGTCTGAAAGGCTCAAATATGAAAGCTGGAGTATCTTAATGTCTTGTTGACAACACAGTTTTCTGTAAGGCTGGAGAAACGCTCCTCTAGTTTTCATTTTATTGGAGTAAATCAAATCCAAAGGGCTAGATTTAAGCACAGAGCAGGATGCTTGAATGACTGACCACTTCCACACACACACACACATATATATATACGCATATATATGCCTTCACATATATTTCCATTTCAGCCTGAACACCCTGTCAACTCACACCGTAAAGTTCTGCAAGTCCTATTAAAACTTTATGGATGTTTAGAGGTTGCGATATCTGCTATATCGCTCTTTGTAATGGCACTGATCAAACTTAGCTGATATGGCAGCGTGCAGGGAATCACCAGTTTCTCTGGAGTTCAACTATCGTTCAGTATGAGGGCAAGAAAAATATGGTAATAGTATTTTTATTTTTTTGTTAAGGCTTACAGTACTGGAGTTATCTCAGAGGTACAATGAGATACTTTGAGGAAAACGTGGCCACATATTGCAAACCTGGGGCAATACCGATCAAAGCAAATGCTGATGAGTTACTAGGAGTTGTGACTAAGAGTTTTCAGTTAGATAAACAAAAAAAAAAGTTTCATTTAACCATATGCTGCCAAAACGAGATTGGTTTCTCACTTTATTTTTTTGCAAGTAATACAGGAAAGAATATCATGATCTCTTACGAAAAAAAAAAAAAAAGAGATCATTTCTGTTCCAGAATTTATCCCTCAAACAATTTTGATTTGACTGCCTCTGTGACCATAAGGCTGGCTGAGCTTCAGCTGCATCTATACACGGCTGTTTGCTTCCATCAAGTGTTTGCTCTGCAAAGCTTTCACAGTGCTTCAGCTCCTAGGATGCATCCAGGAAACTGCTTTCCATACCTGCCAAATGGGCTTTTCTGAACAAAGCAAAGCTCTGACTAAGAGCAGCAAAGCATTTCAAGTTGGGGTCTGGCTGGCTGAAGGAAAGGATCAGTCAGAATTGTGCAGAAAGCTGCGATTTCCCCAGCTCGTGGAGTCATTTCAGGAACAGAGCACTAAACTTAAGGTGAGCCAAGAGCTCTCCGCACTTTCCAAGGTGAGCAGAGCCTGGGTTGAAACCATTTGCAACTATTAAGGAGTACAATGTAAGGTGGCAGTTTAGCAGATCCCTTATTCTCAGGCCTGGGATGCGGCTGAGGACCATTAGAGGAGGTCAATGGGCTGGACTATGGGAGGTCTATGTGCTGGAAATTGCTTGGAACATTAAGTTAAAGTGTCTTGTCTCGCACTGAAAAAGGCTGAAGAATGCTCATATCACAGCAACAAGTCTACTTCTCCTATTGAGATGTTAAAGCAACGCCCCTCACGAAGTGTAAGCCACCCAGAAGAGTGCTAGATACAAATAGAGGATTTCTTTTCCATCTATGTCAACATTTAAATTAGAAAAAAAAAATAATTTGAGCTATTAAAAAGAAAACCGACAGGTGCTGGAAGAAAACTAAAACCATGCACATCAATCCAAAACATTTATTACAACTACTGTCAGTAATAATTACGGCAAAATCACAGATTCTTCTGAAATTAACAGTTGCTATAGAAAACTAATAATATTTTATCTAAACAGTAATGCCACCAGAATCACATGGCAACAGCACAGCAGTGTAGAAACCACGGCAGTATTTGATGAAGAAAACACATTGGCACCAGAAGTAATGCACTGTGATGAGATGATTTAAACTCAATTCTGAAAGGAGCAGAGAAGTATTTAAACCTATTTCCTTCCCTCCGGCTGCAGAAAGGGTCACAACTGTTTCCCTCAAGTGCAGGCAAGTGGAGCAAATTAATCCTCCCTCCTCTGCTGTAAGAATGGGTTTTGCAGAGCCAGAGCAAGTAGAGTAGAAGCCAGGGCAGGGTGGGCTTCTTTCATGAGGAAAGAAGCCAAAAGAAAGGGGTCCCCTCTTCTTTTTTGGAAGCTGATGAAATAAGAACTGTACTTGGCTTGCTTAGCTTGGCCAAGGGAAGACCTGCTCAATCTCTGATTTGCTTTTCATGACCTAGGGAAGTATATTTTTTCCTTGCCTCTTCATGTCACATGGAAGCTACCATGCAAGTTTTTTTCCTCCCCCAAAGCATGCTAAAGCCAGATATTCCATAGCACAGCCCAAAAAAAAGATAGTATTGCAGACAGCAATTTAAAATCCATACACATATAGTTGTTGGTGCATTTGTCCCAGGCCAGGGTGTAGCTGAACTCACAAAGTCCGTGCTTTTGCACCCAAGGCTGCGGGTGCAGAACTTCAACTAGGACAACCTTGCAACTTCAAGAGTCAGTCCTTACGCAGCCACGAGACGAGAGGAGCATCCGCCGTCCTGCCACAGCCCACGAGGGCGCCGAGAAACGCACGTACAGCTAACGCTCAGGGCTGGGGCATCTGCAGCTACAGAGTTGTACTAATGGCTGGGTTTTCATCTCCCGTACGTGCGTATTGTCGGCCACACAGCAGACAGAATAATGGGAACGAGCTCTTCCCCGAGCAGAACCACGCAAGAAAGGCAGCCTCCTGAAGGACTATCCACAGCTACTTATTTCAAGCCGCGCTCTGCCAGGCTTCCACTGAAAGGATTGCATTTAGCTTTTAGTGTATAAATAAGTGTTCTGATAAATAATTAATCGTAGCTGCTGGCCATAAAAGAGGCGACTGTTTGGAAAGTTAAAACACTCTGTCATGAAATATGCACCCACCTCTACGTTCCAGTTTCAGGGGATGTTTTATCCAACGTCCTCTCCTTGTGCATGGGACCGTATTTCGCAAGGAGAAGGCCAGAGCTCGACTTCCAGAGCCTCAGGGTATTCTCTGAATTTATTCTCTCTCACTGGGATATTTATCACCTCCTAAAACATCAGAGGGGAGGGCAGGTGGTCTCTGATTCACAGAAATTTTTGGCAGTGAGAGGAAAATGCAGTAGTGCCTAGGCTTCTGGGTAAGATAGTGAAATTACACTTACTGGTTGCTTTTGATTATAAAGCTCTCAGAGTTGTGGGGGTTTTTTTTGGGTTTGTTCTTTTTTTTTTTTCCATTTAAAAGGGTTTCACTATTTTACCCCCATGTGATTTTACTGTTAAGGTTGGAACCATGCATGCACACACAGTGTGCAATCCCTTCCTGCACAGGGCACTGTTCTAGCCAGTAAATACTGTTAGCAGCTGAGGGTCCAGGTTTGTTTTGAATTCATAGGGTCACCATTCCTCCTACTTAAGGTCTATCTAATTAGCAACTGAAGAGCTGTGACTCTGGAACTTCATCTTCTAACACAATATCAACTAAGTGTTGTTTCCCCATACCTTCCTATTTCTGAATGACCTGCGGGAGTGCATGTTACTCTCATTTGTACCTGAAAAATCACAACTAAATATTCTCTGTGGTACGTACAAGCTGGATGACACGCGAAGCAAGCAGCGCATGCCTCAACACACTTGACACCCTCAGACTCCCATAAGATTACCTCTTCACCAGCTTTGGAGCAAGCTCCACGTGCCAGCATGAATCAGCAGCAGGCATTCTGCATATTCAAATTTTTAACTAAAGTGCCTCCAAAAAGGCTTTCTCCTCCACGGAAAGAAAATTTCCAGACGGAGTATTAAGTATCTGTGTATATATTGTCTAAAATAAAACTTTAGGGACTACAATATATCATTGTGTCAACAAATGAGACATCATTTTGTTGGCTTGTAAGCCCCCCATAAACCAGAGAGCCAGGCTGGATTTCTTCTTCCAAGATAAATCCGGGAAAACACAACATAGTTGTGCACCCAGTCCACAGGAGATAACAGAAATGTAAAGTAACATAACTAATTCCAGCTCAGCGCAGGGGCAGTGTGTTAAGAAAGATTTTCACAACTAGTTGGATTTTTTTTTTTTTATTCCACTCCCCTCTTTCAAAAATAAGTTAATGCCTCAGTAGTTCAATAAGCAGAGATTTTTCACAAAAACAACAGGTTAATCAAAGCCTCACTATTCTATCACACAGCTCTAATGGTATTAGTTCTAGTTCCAGTCTCTGAGCTTAGCGTGACTCAACAAAAAAAAATCCCTTGAATTCCCAAGTAGGACCCTTATCCTAGCAGCGGCATTTCTAAATTGAACTTTATCTAGACAAAAAAAAAGAATATATCTTTTGAAAGGCAACATTTGTTTATATTTTGAACCAAAAGAAAAACAGTATCTATAGGTCACAGATGACAAACAAGAAATCTCAAAAGAGATCTTTCACTTGACTGACGAAGAGGCTTCTCTCAGAGAAACCCCAGAAAACAGTGGCAGAAATAAGGACAAAGAAATTTAACCAGGATACGAAGAAAAAGAAGGAAGCAAGCACTGCAAATACATTTGACTGCACGTGAGAGTATGTAGTTTGCACTGGCTTTCCTAAATGCACTGTTTGCAGTACCCACGCTATATGCATTTGAACTAAACATGAGTCATCTTAGAGCATTTTACAGCTAATGCCCATGAAAAGGTAGAAAAGGGTATTAATCCCACGACGCAGACAGGAAAACTGAAATATTGAAAAAAAAAAAAATATCAGTGGCCTCCAGAGGGCAATACATGATGCTGGTGGCGGAATGAGACAGAACTCAAAGTTTCAGCTCCCTGCCTGATCCTCTCACCACGAGGCATTTTCCCCTCTTGATAGGCAAACCATACCCATCCAACCATTTCAAGATAAAAAAAAGTTGAATTTGTATTCATGTCTTCCATAAAGCTTCCTTGGACTCCCTTGTCTGCTTTGTCACGTCTGAAATAATTAAATACATTCAAGTGAGATACAGTCTGCTGGGTATTGTAGCATTTTTAGTATATGATGAAATTTGTCTGTCTAGATCAGTTTTACTTTTAAAGAATTGGGAATAAGACCTAGAATTTTCTGAAGGACTGCCTGGAAGCTGGTCTAGGACTAAAGCTAACTTAGGCAATTTAAAAATATATGGAAAAAACAGGAGAGAGATTATAAACTCACTTACTATGTATTCTACCCATTTTTCTACCAAATCCTCTCAACGATAACAAAACCCTTCAGCCAATGAGGATGAAGATGGGGAGAGGGAACTCTGGTAGAATTTACTTAAAGAATAAATATAAGGAAGCTGTTATAATGAGAGTTCATGCGCGCAGAGCTTGAAAACGGTCTCTGGCTGGCTGGAACCTGGCTTGAGTAAACTCAGAATAAACCTCTGTTTAAATTTCATGTGGTAAATGCGCTGCTCTGAGGATTTAGGTACAAAGTCTTTGTTATCTGGGTTTAACTAGACTTCCTCTGCGGTAGTAATAGATCACCACTATGTGACAGCAGCAGTCTCTCTGAAATAAGTTAGTGGCCTCCTTTTAATTCCTAGCACAGATGTCACCACATCAGACTTTGCCACAATGAGTCCCTGTGACAGGATACAGACACCACAAAACATGTTATTCCGTGAAATATATTGTCACTGATACAAGGGTGGGGACATTTTAATTCTCTTGTATGGTGGCAAACACTTTTTGGTCCCATAAAAGCAATAAGAAAACAGGAAAGGGGGGAAACCATTAACAACTAAAAAAAAAAAGTATAAAGACCAAAGAGTTCAGCTTCTAATAAACTATCATAGAGCCTGTGACTATGTCTTGTAGGCAAAGGGTCTCGTCATTAAAAAGGGAGCTTTTAAACTTTTTTTTTTGTTTAAGAAAACTCCAAAAAGTGAAGTTCCAATAGCTCTCCAGCAAATCTGTAATCCCTGATAAATTTTCAGAATAGATACAGAAAATCTGCAGTTATTTAGATGCTAATAGAACTATAAAAAGATTTTTTTTTTTTTTTTTTTGTGCCTTAGCTTTTATATATGATCAAACAAGATGTACAGTTTGACTATTGCATTGATTGACTTTAAGGAATCCTAGTTAGGCAGCCGTTA